>JALIZH010032971.1:2272500-2370000 GCA_030522465.1 Rhipicephalus appendiculatus
TCTTGCTGGTTTGTCGGTTTTCACGCTTAACGTTGGCTTCCGTGAAACTCCTACGCCGCCTCGCACGTTTCTGTTTATGCTATGGGAGCATCACAGCATCAGTTCAAGCAATTACCCAGCAACGGGACACTTAGTAGCGCGTTATTTTGCATTAAAAAGCAGCGCGATTTTTTCTCTTCTCAATGTTCAGACCGCGGAACACAATAGACCGAAAGTCGTTGAAAGCGCGTCACTTGCTCTTGAGAATATACGTAATTTTTATGGCGCTAGCACCTAGCGACATTATGTTTCTCAAGGAGCACACCGGAATTCGCCAGCAGCCAACCGGACGTTGAGCGTTGGCTCGAATATTATGAAACCACATTGAAAAATAAAAAAGGAAATAAAAAGAGATAATGGTTCAGGTTAAGAGTTGTATACGATACATATGATATCGGAGCATTACTTTACCCGAGATAAGTACGAATGAAATGTCAGGACAATTCATGAAAATTATTAGAAAATGTTTATTGAAACAGCAAAGTGCTTTATTGCGTGTACGGTGACACATACCCGCTTAACATCAGGATGGCGCATAACCACTAGAGCAGCCTTCTTTCATTCATCAGTGGTCCTGACCCTTGGATACGTTGACGGGAAGGTTGTCTTTGCCTTGCAAGAGTTTCCTAAAGGTTCGAAGGTATTTAGGCTGTAAATTCAATCTTTACTTCTGTTTTTCTACTTCTCCTAGTTGTTTTATTTTTTATTCAAGTTTCCCGCTTCATTCCTTCAATTCTATTCTGTTCTGTTATTATATTCTTAACATTTTCTTGTTTTATTTTACTTCTTTCATCTTAAATAAGCAAATTTAACCTTTTATTTAAGAATAATCTTTTTAAACTGCCCGGGACCCCCCCAACGTGGGTGTGTGCCACAGTTTCAAGAATCACTCTAACATAAGCCGGACATAAACCGGTCCTTGTGGACTGTGTGTGTACACTTAGGATATGGAAGTCGAGGACCATAAGTTTGCAGACTAAAGTCATAAAGTTCAACAAACACTTCTAGCGCCGTTAAAGACAAATAACTGGACCATTAAGAATGCCTAAATTTTTTTAATTTTTTTCATTTTTCGTTTTCACCACTCCGATCAGCGATTCCTTTCTACACTGACATTGCTCGATGAACACACTGGAGTCAAAATTCGGCTTCTTTAAGTAAATGATAAATACGCTTGGTTACAATCATTAAGCTCAGAAATTACTGTAGGGAGTTACAGCGATGGAGTGACTGCTTCAGTCAAAAGCGGAAACGATGTCTTTCCTGCTGGCTCCCCCCAAAATGCATTTGGAGTAGATGCTCCCTTGTGAACACAGCTTGATCCTCATGTGGAATGAGCGGCTGGAGCTTCCTTTTCTTAAACTTCGTGTTGCTTACCGAGTGCGAAAGCGTCGAACGGCACCAGTTGCCTGTTAAAAATACAGAAGAAAAAAAAAGCAATTGATGTTTAGGGACCAGGCACTATTTTGATCATGTTGTGCTTTACCGTTTTAGATGTGAAGCATCTTATGGCGAAGCTTAATCCGGTGGTGGTGGTGGTGGTGGTGGTGTGCCGCGTGACCACCCTTACTGCGCATGCGCAAGCCCTTTCACAAAAAATAAAAAACCTCCTCTCTCCATCTCTCTCCTCTAGGCATCCCTCCCCACGGCAACCACACGCTCACTGCGCATGCGCCTCCCCTCCTCTCTCCCCTCCTACGCTCACCCTGTCTCCTCTAAGCATCCCTCCCCGCGGCAACCACACCCTCTCTGCGCATGCGCGTCCCCCCCCCCTCTCTCTCCTCTCCTACGCTCCCCCCTCTCTCCTCTAGGCATCCTTGCCCGCGGCGTCCACACTCTTACTGCGCATGCGCGTCCCCCCCTCTCTCTCCTCTCCTACGCTCCCTCCTCTCTCGCCTCGCAACGCCGACGCAGGCAGCGTCTGCTAACGAGTTTCTTGGTTGAAAAAACCGACTGCTCGCGCTGCACAACCGTTCACTGGCCACCCCGTATATATGGCAATGGATCTTGACCTGCAATGTGGTGCCGGTGGGAAATTTCTCATGTGCGTTGTTGAACAATAAAAATTCGCAGCGTGCGCGTTAACTAAAAGCGGACTGCGGGTCTCTGTGTCCAGTCGGGGTCTTCTGTCTCTCATTGCCCATTAGCAGCGATTGGCATGTTCCAGTAGGAAACACCGCTCCATCACTGCGTGCTTTGCGCCTCGCCAGTTTTCTCTCCTGCGCAACGCTGCGGTGAGCGCCAGCGTCACCGCCGCCGCCAGTGTAAGCGTTAGTGCCCGCTGTTTCACATCTACACATGGTTCCCTTTAGCGGGAGATGGTGAGCTCTCATTGTGTGAATTTGTTCAAATCATTTACTTCCACAGAGAAAGCTCAGTGGTGCCTTCAGCTGTGACGGCTTTGCAGACCAGCATTACACTGTTGATCGCTACGAACACGGCGTCTGTGCATTGCAGAAAGTGCATTGTGCATTGCAGAAACCGCCTTTGAGTATTGTAGAAAGAACTAAGCAATGTACAGCGTCCACACGAAGAAAAAAAAATAGAAAAATCAATACAGAAAGATTATTGAATAAAATATGCGTTCTTTCTGAGGCGGCAATGGGAATGAAACATCGCATAAACACCGCAGGCACAACAAAGCCGAAATCCCCAAAGTAACCGAACCTTAAGTGCGCTTGAGTGCACACGTGAGCTGCATTAAAATCCGACAGTTAATTGTGCGTTCGGTATTAAAGAGCACGGGATGGCCTTCGTTCTATTTTTAATTGCCCTTTTAACGCATACTGTTTTACGCCGGTCTTCATCAACCATTTGCACGCGTCATTTCCGTGACAGAAATGACATCGGTAAACTGACGCAATATCCGCAACGGAAACGGCGTCAGAAAAGAAACCGCTCTAGTTTTCCAGCATACTCATGGGATGTCTCTTAAACCTTTGTTCCCACTTTCCGCTAAAACCAAGATTCTTGGTCCCAAATGATCGTGGGCAACATGGATGCAATACCACATTAAAAGTAGTTGGAAGAGTAGGCCCAGAAAGACAGGTCGCGTCGAGTTAATCAGAGCATTGGGTCGAAGACGAAGATGGAAGAAGATGTATAGGTTTTGAAAAGGCGCTTTCAACATTGCTATTTTTTCCATTGGACAGTGCGAAAATTTGTGCACTCGTATTTCTTTAAGTCTAACAAAGCTGTAATATCTTAATGCATATGCGCTTCACTGTCCTTGTTATGAACGATTTCTATGAAACAGAGATCAACCGTCTTTTATTGTCATATCTGTATTTCTATCAAATTTTATAGGTAATATTTTCTTTGCGCTTTCGAAACTCATTGTCTGTTTTCTGCATACACTTTTCAACTATATATTTCTGAGCAGGCGCCAATAACTGAAATACAAAATGTGACTTGACGCTGGGTGGTGTCTTAGAGCAAGGCCGTAAGCTCCCATGCTTTCGCACGTAATAAATTGATAAACTACATCAAGCACTGGCTTGTGTTGGCACCAGCGACGGTGGTAGCGGAGAAAACTAATTAACTTGTTCGTTAATGAGCACTTTGAATGCAGAAGCCGCCGAATATTAAGCAAAGTAACCTGCCTTTTTTAAAATCTCGTGTGTTTTAGTGGTATACTATCGCGAATTCACTCTTTTCGGCTTTGATTATACGTTGATTCCAGGAGGAATGAAAAAGAACGTTTTGAGGAGCGCAGCCGTGTTCTCGTGGATATGAGCCCATACAGCATAGAGTTTCCTAAAATTAACTAGAGGGGACTCTGGCGCTGCGATCATTCAGCCACCATGGGAATGATAGGTAGTACACAAATTTGCCTAGTCTTCGTGCTTGCAGCTTGGAACGCACTTGTACCTTTGTTTATTGCTCTGTTTTGGTTTTGTTTCGAATAAAAGAACGCACCGTTGCGAACTTCGTGACCCGATTTGAATTGGTGAGCCTAATAAGGGGAAGGTCGTGAAGCGTAACTGCTAAACCTTTGCTGAAATTCGTCTTGCGGCAAAGCGGATTCAGGCCACGTGGAGCCAAACGGAGCCGAAAGAACGAAAATTAGACAAATTTGTGTACTACCCATCATTCCCATACGGGCTGAAGCGCCGTGCGTTGCAGCTCCCAGAGATACTAGCGCCAGAGTTCTCTCTAGTGTATTTATAGGAAACTCTGTACACCTCCGACACTTGTTTTGCTTAAGAATTAGGCTTAAGAGGAGACATTAGATGCGGAGCAGGCAATGAGGGAGGAAATATAAACCATTTGCAGGAAATATAAAACTTCGCACCGGCCTTAGTATAGCATCCGTTTTTACGTTCTCTCTACCATTCTTGTCGCTGTCGCTGGCTTTCAACAAAATATCTGTGTCTACAAGCACATCAGCCCAGAAGGCCACACGCGCCCTTCTACAATTCTTGAAGGCAACATCGCTGAGCGACCGCCTGTGAAACCCTGCACTGTGTGTGTGGTGTGCTATGTGGATCTCCTCATCTCCTTCTCTCTCTCTCTTTTACTCCCTTATTCCCCTCTCCCCACGTGTAGGGTAGCAAACTGGACGTAGTCTAGTTAACCTCCCTACCTTTCCTATATTCATTCTCTCTCTCTCTCTCTCTGTGTCAGCAGCCACGACTGTCGTTGAAGTCGCGTCGCGGGATCCACGTTGCAAAGATTGATCACCGGTACAGGCTCCCAGTTTGGTGAGACACCCATGTAAATACCGAAGAATGGAAGTGTGCGGCGAAACCTTAAAGTTTTTCCGCCCACACTATGCGCGTTTACAGCAGAGCTGTTGAGGTCGAGGTTGTCAGTGTGTCGTAGACAGAAACTGATCATCATCATGAACCAGTGCGCGCCATCTTTGCCCTCTTCTTCCTCGCCATCCTGTTCTGCTTCGCTACCAGTAGAATTGCATCTAGTTGACCGGCGAATGATGCAATAACATCATGTGCGAGAGAACGAGTAGAGAGAAAGAGAGAGAAAAAATAGAAAGAAAGAAAGAAATTCTTGGGGAAGAAAAAAAATTTTTTTTGCCGAGGCAATATTCGAACCCGTGTACCCACGATCCAAAGGCGAGCGTGCTAACCACTCGGCTATCCCAGGATTCTTTTTTTTCTTTATTCTTTATCACGGTTATGCAGGCACAATGGCAGAGCAGAGCATAGCCTTGTATAGTATGGTACAGCAAGGTGGTGGGGAAAGGGAAGTGAGAGTGAGGAGGAGAGATGTGAGGGTTATGAGGGAGAAAGGAGGATGGGAGAACGAGTACAGAGAGAGAAAGCGAGAAAGAAATAGAAACATAGAGATAGATCGAAATATGGAGAACGAAATAGACAGAGATAGAAAGAGTTTGAAAGCAACGCAGCAACAGAGTAAAAGAAGGCAAGAGACCGACTACACAGAGAGATAGAGAGATAGAGAGAAAGACAGACAAAAAGAAAAAAAAATAGAGAAGAAAGGGAAGAAAAATTATTACAATTTTCGCGCTCGGTAGCACTGCAATGATCTAGAGAGCGAACATGAAAACCATTTAGCTGACCATTTCAAGAAGTGCGCATATGCCCCCATGTATGAATGAACCAAGTTTATAGGAAAACTAAGAAAACAAAAATCATAGAGGCCCTTCTGTATTCGAAAAGAAGGCGGCAGTTATGTCAGTGCTCCCTGTCTCGTATTATCAGAGAGAGACAAACATTTTTAAATATAGATTGTGAGTCTTGCTTAACGATTGTGAACGACCTACCCTTGTATGTTTTGACACTGTATAAAAGCCCGCTTTTCTTCGAATAAACTTTCACTCGAGAGTCAGCGGTTGTCCTGTCGTACCGATACATGTGAGGTATTTACGAGAGCAGGCACCAAAAGCTTTCAAGAATCGCCTGTAGGAAAGTGACAGCGTTCGGCATTATGGTGGCTGCGTGTTTTGTTTTCACTCACGGTTTCCACAGATAGAATCCTAATATAGAAATGCCCCCAATGCGAAGCTTCCCACGGGAAAGGGCGTAAGTCGCACTCAAAGCGTGGAGGAAGGCGCTCCATCCTCGCTTGATTGTTTCGGAACCTGAATGCAAAAAACAGATAGATAAAAACACAAGACCGAGATAAATGTGGCCGCCGGTAGCAAGTAAACCATTCACTTGACCGCGTTTATCTTTCTTGACAGGATATATATAGAGTGTTTATGTTTTTACGGCGCCACATGCGAAGCATACGATGAGAAATGGCTTCCGAAACCCAATTACTCGCGGCGGCTGGGAAAACGAAACTGACGTCAAGTGGAGGTGACCACCGACACGGCCTTATAGCGGGAAGGAGGTGGGGGAGAGGGACGCCTTCTTCAATAACGTACTGTTAGATTCCCCTAGAAACGCCGAACGACAACAGGATTACTGGAAATCCTTAGGAAAACCTCAAGGATGCCGCGTTAATGCAGAACGGTCGAAAGAAAATCACGGGTCCCATGAAGTGAAAAGGCTGGTACAGAAATAAGGCGCCACACGTTGTAAAAATATTGATAATTCGCACCAGTAAAATTGAATTTTTCTGTCTACTGCGTCCCGGAACAAAATGGGGGGATATTGCGGCAGTGTTGGTACAAACGAAATCGGTTAAACAGCAAAATCAGAGCAGAAAGAAATGGGGAAAAAATAAGGGGGAAAAAGAAAATCGGCCAGCCTACCTTAATTTTACAGCGAAAGCTGTATATGGCTAGGAGAAACGAAAAACCGCTCGGCATCTGTGTCACGAGCGGTCTCCATTGGCTATGCTATCAGTTACGTCATTCTGAGCGTCGTACCCAAGCTCGCGCGCCATTGGCGCGCGAGCTTGCGTACGACGCTTGCAGGGTCAAACGCTTGCAGCAACGGCGCGCCGAAGAAGCGGCGTTGCGGGCAGAACAGCGTCGGCGTGATGATTGCGGGAGCACCTTCGCAGGGGCGAACGCCCGCTTTAGGCGAGAGTTTCTCCAGCGGCACTTTGGCTTCGGCTGCGACGTCTGTGACCACCTGTGGTTCGACCACAACCTGGCAACGATAATTGTGGAAGGCATCAGTGCAGCGTCGGGTTGAACCCACTGCTAAACACCGGGGCCGTACATTTCAGCTTCGCTGGTTAACCATTTGTACGGAGTGCTTGGGCGGTGATTTTTTCTTCCATCAATCCGACGTTTCTCGTTAGCCGTACTTCGCATCGACGCGTTATATTAACTCGCCCGATTCTTGGCCGATCTGGCCGTAGTGAGTGTCAGATTTTCATAGAGGACAACAATAGCAATAACGTGTTGTGGAAAGGACATTCCAGGATAATCTCAGCATACATATTTTTTTTTCTCGGCATGTGCAACTGAACAGAGGTTTTTGTCTTATTTCGCGTGAAATAGTGAATGTCCTTAACAAAAGTTTCAAAAGAGTGAGGATACTGGACGACGCACTGTGCATGCTGCCAACGCCACCTAAGTTTCTTTAGGTGGCGTTGATGCAGCCCAATAGGCACATCAACAAAGAGCGAGAGACAAGGAGGAAGACAGTGACGAGCAAAAAAAAAAAATCTGCGAGGTCAACCAAACGCAAGGCTGGTTCTCTACCCCACACAGTGGAAAGGGGGGTTAAGGTATAAAAAGAGGAAAATGAAAGAACCGGAAGTGTACTGCTTGAGTGAAAATGTCCTCGTGCGTAGAATTCAAGGCGTATATTAGAGGATAATACTAACAGCAGCAGGATAATACTAATACAGCCGGATAAGGCTGATACAGCAGCAATAATACAGCAGGATCACGCACTGCTTAGCCGGCCTTTTCTTTTCTAGGTTTGACAGATTCCCCAGTGCTGTGAAACATGACACCGCTGAGTTTATTTCGGGATTATAATTTTTAAAGTCTTGTTCCTCATTGGATCTCCACTATCCCTTGATGGAAAAGTGGGTAATATTATTCAGGCTAAGCAGGCAATAACAAATACCCGCACCGAGTGTGACAAGCCAGATTTAGACGCAAGACGAGCCATTTGAAAAATGAGCGTGGACATTATTTCATGCTTCTCTGTTTATTTTCTGGCCAGTACGAGGCTGCAATAGACGACGCTGTAGAAACCGTTTGCCATCCATCTCACCAAGCATCTGTGGTTGTTTTTGCTTGCTTTCATTTTACTGCATCGCAGAGTACGTAATAAGAGGAAGAGTTATACCGACAACGAGGGCTGAACAACAAAAGAAAAGTAAAGGAAAAAAAAAGAGATAAGTTAAGCTGTAAATCACGGAATTGAAGTCAAGGCACAGAGGGGCTTTCGTGGAGATTCCACTGACGTCCTTATGTTCAATCGGACTTCGTGAGAAATGGCGACGTCATCTTTTATTACGTTCGAAATCGTGGCTAGGCCTCCGCTAGGAAATCTGACACAGAGCACTGCTGACAACATTTCTAAAGGACAGGCGCATTACCTTTGTTGTCATGCCAGATAATGTAGGGTGACTTGCCCGTAGGAATAAAGAAAAATATGCAGCACTTGTTTTTTCTGAAGGGCCCATTAAGAGGAGATAAGTTAGAAAAAACTGTTTTTTTTTTTTGTTGAATGAGATCTTCGGGTATCTACGGGGAAAACAGCTTTTTTTCTTCGTAAGACACGCGCGTTACATAAGCAGGAGAAGAGAACGTGCGCGAAATTATCTCACCGGCACAGTGAAGCGGCATTGGGTCTCAGAAACCTGTCACTCTCAACAAGAGCGAGATCGGATGAACGCTTGACCTGCTATTTAGGAAGGATGGCGTGGAAATAGTAATTAAAGCTAAGCTGAAGGGAAGGCGTAAGGAACAAAAAGAGGTAAACTAATGACAGGTCACAACGACTAAATTAAAGTCACGAATGGCGTAGATTAGTGTGAATCAGTAAGAAGAAAACAAGGACGCAGGAAAAGGAACAAAGCATGAAAACTACAATAATTCCACAATAACTGAAAAAACATTGGAGATGACGCTAATTTTTGAATTAGATTTCTGGCAGTGGCACTAGGAACTCGGAGTGTCGTGAATCCTAGTGTATTCCTTGGGTTAACTTTGTGTTTCGTCGCACTGCTGAATCGGATCTCAGAGGACACGAAGAAAGGAGCGCGTGGTTGAGATCTTCCCCACCAGGCGCCGCGACGATTCCCAGCTGCTCACAAGAAAACCGTCCGCTCTTTCAGTGAACTCAATCAATCAATTCTCATTCATTATCGTACCAACTAATCGTCCGTTGCCTCCTGTAGATTTATGCTCGATATCATGTTTAAAGGGGCCATGACACCCAATTTCCGATCATAATCCGTGTTATCCGGGTTAATCCTTGTGCATTAACAAATAAGCTGGTGAAATTTTAGCGCATTTTGTCAAGCACTTAACTTATAATCGAATATTTTTGTAAACACGTGAGTGGCCTGAGAGTCTGGCAACACTGGCACACTCGTGAGCCATGATGTAACAAGAAGTTAGCTGTGCGAGCGTCTGCATTCCGGTGAAAGATATTGTTCCGTGGTCAGCTGCGTGTGAAATCGAGATATTTTATCTTTCTTCAGCTTGGTCCTGAAACTGAACAATTTGCATCGGCTGGAACCTTGGCACAAGAAGACGGCTCCACTCCTTGCTGCATATGACACCACACGTACGCGCCATGGCAACATGGCGGTCGCCGGCGGTGGGTGGAGTTTACAGCCGGTTACGTCTAGGACTTGCTTTGCACTGAAATATTCTTTTACGGCCCACCTTTCATAAATATGTAGGCGCGGTCACCCCTACCTCTAGTTTTCGCTGAAAACCACAAATTGTTGGATGACCGCGTCATGACTCCTTTAACCGAAGTAACTCTTAACTTGCACCAGGACCATCAATGTAGTACCAGGTTTATTGTTTAATACACATTTTCTGAATATTCTGAATATTCTGAAGTAATTGATCGACCGGAAGTGCCTGGAAGAGAAGAAAGAGTGGCACACGTTGATCGTGCCGCTAAAAAATCTTTGTGCGCTACAAGACCAAAAAGGAATGAAAGGACGCGGCGATACTTTTGGCGGGACACGAAAAAGATACAGACGGGAATCTAGCCACCCCTACACGTTCGGTCGACGCTGTAACGCGAGCTGCGCCAGCTTTGTAACAGTGGCAACCCGTGTATAATGGAAACTGCCGCACGTCCTGCGGCGACGAATAGAACAACGTAAAAGAAAGAGAGAGAACGTAATCATGGAGACGAAAACAAAAGAAGCAGCAGAAGGATGTCGTTAACTTCCGCAGCTCCTGCCACAAATTGCTCCAAGCACCCGCTCGCGCTTCAATACATGCCGCTGGCTGGCACGCATCGGCTCTCCTGTTACACGGGAACGGCGATGGACCGAAGTAGCGGCTTTAGCCTACTTTTTTTTCTCCTTCGACCGAATGCTCGAGATATTAAGGAACAGTACACCACGTCAGCTTCAGGGCGGCCTATGCAGTCCCCTGCCTACAACGCAATATAGGCTTCTAGAATGGCATACTACTTTATTACTTGACAAGCATGCAATGTCGAAAAACGTTGGTAATGCTGCTATGATGTCAGGCTGTAGGAAAGACGCGGAAAGAGCAGTGGTTTTCGTTACCGTCGTGAAAATGTCACCGGGCAACGTCACTGGCGGACAGACTTCAACATCGGATTAAGGGACCGCGCTGCGGAGTTGAGGTATATTGCGTTTCGCTGCATCAACGAAAGCTAACTGTATCAAAGAAGAATAAAACGTGCAGTAAAATTCCAATGTTGTAGGTGAAACGTGACAATGTTAAATATTTTTGTCTTTTTCTTTTTCCTTTGCTTTTCCGTTGACTAACAAGTAATTGAGATAAGGGGATTATGCGCTATCGTCTTGCGATACTGAATAACATAGGTTTACTATAATTATTAATTTTTATCACTTTATGTAACACCTTCTACTTATTGTATACTTGTGCGAATGCGTGTACCACGACGTCTGTAGACCCTTTTAATCCACTCCTGTAAAGATCCGTGATGGGATCGACAGTATCACAACATTAAATATTATGGCAGCTTCACACTAGTGGTGCCAAGCCTGAAGGAAGAACGGAGCTGGGTGGCCTTCCTTATTTCTTTTCAATTTCTTTCTTTCTTTCTTTCTTTCTTTCTTTCTTTCTTTCTTTCTTTCTTTCTTTCTTTCTTTCTTTCTTTCTTTCTTTCTTTCTTTCTTTCTTTTCCTTCTCTTTCTTTCTTTCTTTCTTTCTTTCTTTCCTTCCTTCCTTCCTTCCTTCTTTCTTTTCCTCTTTCTTTTTCCTTTCATTGCTTCTTTCTTTTTTCTTTCTTTCTCTTTCTGTCTGTTTATCGTATCTTCTTTTTTGTACCTGTTGTTTTCCTTTTCTCTCTTTCTATCTCTCTATTTATCTCTCTTTTGGTCTTGCTCTGTCTTTCTATGTCTTTCTCAGCTTTTTTATCTTTTTGTGTCTTTATTCCCTTTACTTCTCTTTGTTTTTCTTTTTCTTTCTATCACTTTCTTTACGGCCGGCTTAAACAGCTCCGCTATAAATAAATAAATAAATAAATAAATAAATAAATAAATAAATAAATAAATAAATAAATAAATAAATAAATAAATAAACAAACAAGCAAACAAATATATAAATAAATAAATAAATAAATAAATAAATAAATAAATAAATAAATAAATGACAAAGTTACGCAATCAACTTGACGCGGCCTTCGCGACTTGACCAGAAGAGGTAATCGTCGGTTTCGCTCAAGAAAACTTTTTGGCAGCGCACTTGCTTATGTCGGCCGTAAAGACTTCGCCGTCCGCAGGAAACCACAGGTGTGTATGAGCCACAGGAATTGGGCACGGTAACTACCGAGTACAGCAGGAGGTAGCGTTTAAACGAAAACTCTGCTCGGCGAAGTGGAGCACATGAAACACGTCAAAAAGAGCGAGAGAAAGAAAGAAAGAGAAAGATAAAATGGAGACAGAGAGAGAGAAAGAGAAAGAAAGAAAAAAGATGTATAAAGAAAGAGAAAAAGAAAGAGAAAGTGATAGAACGAAAGAAAAAATAGAGGGAAATAAAGAAAACAAAGACATAAAAAGATAGAGACAGACAAAGACTGAGAAAGAGAAAGAAAGAAACAGGACACGAAAAAGAGATAGAGTAAACAGAGAGCAATGACCGAAAGAGAAAGAATGAGAAACGTAGAAAGAAAGAGAAAGAAGCCAAGCTAGAGAGAAAGATGGAAAGAAACAGATGCGAGAAAGATAGATAAACACAGAGCAAGACAGAAAGAGAAAGAAAGACAAACAAAAAAAAGATAGACAAAGAGCAGAGAGGGGGAGACAATTAAAGGGAAGAAAGAGAAATAAAGATAGAGCAAAAAAAAAGAGAGAGGAATGGACAAGTGGAAAGAGAGAAATAGAAAGCAACAGGTACATAAACAGATGCAAGAAACGGAGATAAAGAGGAAGAAATGTAAGAAAGAAAGCAAAAGTTAAGAGAAACAAGGCCACCAGGCTCCGCTATTCCTTCAAGGCTTGACACCAATAGCGCGAAAATGGATTGATGGATGGATAAAAGAACTTTATTAAAGTCCAGTATGTCGCGCTAGTTTTCTATCCCGAGGCGAGCCGCTCTCACATCGGAACCGAAAGGACTAGCCTTTCGACCGCTTCGCGGGCCCGTTGGACCGCCCATAACTGCCCTCTAAATGTGGGACTGCGCAGAGCGACCTCCCACCACTCTTCAGAGTTTTCCTTGTCGCTGCGTGACGCGGAGCAACGCCAGAGCATATTAGTGAGATATATGGCGTCGTGGCATTTATCGCATGTTGTAGGAGTAGAGAACGCCGGATAAATCTTGTTAATTAACAGCAGGTTCGGATAGGTTCTTGTTTGTAAGAGCCTTAGTGTGATGGCCTGAGCTCTACTTAGTGTACCGTGCCGAAGGGGGGGAAGAGCCCTGCGTCCTAGGTAGAAGTGCTTGGTTAGTTCGTTGTAAGATAGGAGGTGACCCCTGCAGCCTGAAACCTCAGAATATTTTTGCCTTGTGGTTGCATGGTTGGCAAGTCCTCGTGCAGCATTGAAGTTCGCGAAAGCACCATTTATTTCTCCCATGTGAGCAGGAAACTCGGTGATCGTGTGTGGTTTGATTACTTTACCCTTGAGAATCACCACAGCCGGTCTAGGAACGACTCCTTTGGGAAATTCTCGGACGGCTGCCCTAGAATCACCTGTGGATCCTGGTATATCCTACGGTCTCAAAGTGCCAGAGCGATGACTAATTTTTCCGAAATTTCTGATTCTGTGGTGTAGGTGGAAGCGGAGTTGGCATGCCAGAATATTTTTTTATTTACCTTTTAATAAAGCCCTGCTAAAGCTGCCGTCTGTGCTTTTGCCCCTAAATCGACCTCCCCTTCTTGCGCGGTGGTAATTTCTCCCAGCCACGCAAAAGTACGGTTGACACGCGGATACACGACTGTAATTACGACAGCTGCACTTCGAGCGAATGGCTGAGGATGTAGTATGCGAGCTAGCGTAATGGCCGTCTCGGTCGCTGCTCGTATTATAACTGCAGCTCCCAACTGCCTGTATGAAGGGGCCGTACTGTGCCAAAGCCTATACCGATTACGTGATAGCACCATGGATATGAACGAAGCTATGCGCTGAAGCGTTAACCAACTTCCGTTGCATATCTGTAAGATTGTGCTCACGCATATCACGCTAAAATAAACTCCGACGCAGCCCCGTAATAATTTCTAAATTAATATTGAGTCCGAAATCACATTAGCATAACCATTATTCCTGGGAGCTTTCCGCAATACACTAGGGACAGAGTTCAGAAAACTTCTCTTTTGTAAGTAAATTTTCCCATTGGACAGCCGGCTTCGTTAATGATATGTCCCGCGTCGTCATTGGCTTAAATACTCTCTCTCGAAAAATTTTTGCGTAAGACGTTTTTGTGAATACGGACCCAGTAAATTCTCGTGACTCGCCGTCTTCGCGTGTGCAGCTGCGTAGATATCGCTATAGATACGAAGGCTTGGTATCGAATGACCCGATAAAACATTCTGAATGCAAAAGGGGTGTAGTATTTCTTAAGCGTGTTTATTTTTGCGATATCAGTTATACGGACACTTTCGGTGGGTTCTTGCCGTCGCCGTCATGTCCTGCATATGTATATGAATGTGTATATATATAAAAGCCACAAATAAAATTAATTTGGAAGAAAAATTTTCTAAGCGCGTGACCGGGGATTCGAACCTGCGACCCCTCGTTACGCAGCTCGCTGCGTTATACAATTCCCCACGCAGTATGCATTTTCTAACCTACTAACGGCGAGCTATTTATATAACCCAGTTACCACTGGTCGTACGCAGAGCTCGGATGTGCTTCAGTTTGTTCATTATCACCCGCTAGGTGGCGCGAAGAATGCGCTGTAATGGGCGTCGCCCGCTATGTTGGGTAGGCTGCTCTTGTGTTCGGAGGAGCAGGAGCGTTTGAGAGTTGGATGAAGCACAGACGGCGTAGGGTCAAACGCACGGGACGCCACACATGGAGAAATTAAGATTACGCGAGACGTGGGCCATGCTGCATCGTTGGCCGCGCTGCGCTTCCGTCGTCTCGCTGGCGACCCACGCTAGTTTTCGACTTATGGATCTTGGGACAACGCGAGCGCAAGAGCCCAAGGGTACTTTGTGTTGGCGCATGCGCACTGGCGGCTCGCAATTTCTTGGGTGCTCTAGCTCCTTCGGTCCCCAATCATGAAGCTTCCTAGTGTTTCGCCGAGTTGGGATGTGCGCCTACGACTTGTAGTTTGACCAAGAGGAAGTGGTCGCTCGTGCTCGCGCTTATCTCTTGAGGGAAGAGGTTTGTACGTCTTGTGTTTTCACAGCAACGTTTCTGTTGAGGCTATAGACCGCTGAAAGTCACTTCGCTCTCTGTAGCGGCCGCGTTTGCGAAAGGAGCGAGATGCTAGCTAGAAGAGCTAAAGGAGGCGCTGGTTGAAGTAACAGCTGTGACAGTTGTTAGCTCACACTCGTCCGGTGCATACATGTGCGTTCTTTTCGTGCATCCTGTTTTGTTTTTGAGCAGCGCACTGCAAGTGTCGAGCAGTGACGGTTGTTAGCTCGCGCTCGCCCTGTGTGTGTTCTTTTTGTGCGTCCTTTCTGCTTGAGCAGCACGCAGAAAGCTTCGAGCTGCTTGCCGTTCTTCGAGTGACATTCCAATCTGTTGCTATCGCATTGATTGCTTCGCCATTGCTTTTTTTTTTTTTTTTGATACAAGATATTTTCTTTTTTTTCGACGCTCACCTTTTTTTTTATATTCGTGAGTGCGAGCTTTTCGTGCTCTCTTAAATACCGTCGTCGCGTTTACGGACTACAGTTTAATTAACATCTGATCCAGGTTTCTACAACTATTTTATTTTTTCCTGCATCTTACATATCTCCACTTTGACCTTCTTTCGCATAACCGCATGTATGCGCTCATGTCCACCTCCACACCACTGTGCCCTCTTAAACATTTTTTTTTCTTGAAGCAGCACATAATGAAAGCAAGGAGTAACGAACGCTTGGCGCCGTACTGACAGAGTGCGAAAATTTTAAAGAAAAGCTATTTTGCATAACATTGGGTTGCTTCTGCATTCAAAGTGCTCATTAGGGAACAAGTTAATTAGTTTTTCGCTCCTGTACGCTCGAAGCCTACGTCAACGCCATGTCAGCGTCCGGGTGTATTTTCTGAATTTATTTAACACGAAAGCGCTTACAGAGTACAGTCTTCCTATGAGCTACCGCCTAACGTCGAGTCAGCTGTCCTACATGTTCCCGTTGTTGGTGCTCAGCGCTTCTAAGCTAGAACTCGGCACATACATCTGTTGTCAAAATTGTTCGACTTCCTCGATTTTCGTTGGCTCCTGGAATACACTAAATGTCGGCTACATGATTGGGCGAATTGATGGCTTATGCCGTTTTATACTCTCACTGAATAAAAACGAATTTATCTGAGCGCCTAGGTGTGGCTCCATGCACCTTCGAGATCAATAACGTACTCTGGTGAATGCGTTTTTTAATGAAGCCTTTTCCTTGTTATCTCGACCGTATTTTATGTTCGCCTTTTCTTTCGTTCATATGATGTGTACTAGACAAAGCTGTAATAATCGGATGTGCTTATCGTTATCTTTCAATAATTATATTGCTTTGAAGAAACAGCACTACTAAATGTGTAATAATTGCCATGTTGGGTGCTGTAGTGTAGGGGCAAACCAGTTCCATAATCTACAAATAGGTGAGCCTGATTTCTCTTTATAATCGCTTGCGGATAACAAGCGTTTGATACTCGTATTAGTGTGACTCGTGTGATGGAGCCTGGTTCCGTAAATTGTGGCTGGGTGCGTGTGTTCTGCCACCGGCACTTAAGGCGAAAAAAAGAGCGTTCGCTTTAAGTACAATTCAGCGTCACTGCGACTCAAGTTACCGAGCAGTTGCTTAGACTGATGTAACACGGCATCGCATGAGATGAAATATGCGAGATGACGTCGGACTTCTCAAAGACAATAAAACACGTGAAAACCGAAAATCAGCAGGAAGAGTAGACGCAAGAAAGCAGGAGATCAAGAAATAGAGTAGATAACAGAGACAAAACCAAACTAAAACATATACAGGGCAACCCTAACTGCTTTAACTGCTGTAACAAAAGCAACAAGCATATAAAGTCACACCGGAGAGGATGCAGTGGTGGTTGGCGTAGCGTGCAAAGACAAGTGTAGTCGCGTTTATTTTTATTTCTTTATATTGCCATTCTCTAAGTACTTTCCTTCTCCCTTAGCGCTCCCCTTTCTATGTGTGCGGCTCATTCCCCAACCTCGCTGTCGCACAGAGCCTCTAGTTTTTTGCTTTCTGTTTTCCATACCTCTGAGTTCGCTTTCATTTTTCTTCGTGTTGTTTTTCTCACAAGCGGACCGCTGCCCTATATATAGAAAAAAAGAAAATGGAAAAAAAAAAGTGGGGGGTGGTGGTCATTATGCGACGTGCCCGGAAACCATGCTTGCATTACGCTGCAGTCTTGTTGTGCATGACACGCCCCCCACTTTGACCACTTGCTCCTCTGCGTCCCATTAATTCGCTCGTCTATATTCATCTTTTTGTTTTGTTGCGTGTTTTTGTTGCCGTCCGTAATACTAAACATCGTTCCATGAAGTAAGTGTCCGCCATGTTTTTTATGTAAGGCTCACTCGCTGGCGCTGTACAGCCTTGCTTAAATCTGAAATATTGTTCCACATTTACTTATAGATGGTGTCCCAAATACACGCAGCACGATTGAAAAAAAAAGGAACGTCGTTACGCGAAGCGCACCTAGTGCATATTGTTCCCAGTATACTGTAGTAGCCACTATTAATTTTTCGTTAATGAGGTTTAGTTAATTAGTACTAATTATGTTTCTAACTCGACAAATACTCACCTAATTATTAAAATGTCAACGAGGCATACGTGGGCATGTTCAAATGACAGTTAACAATGCTATTTTCAACAACTTACTAATTGCGTGCTCGCTTTTTTTTTGGCTAATAAAGAAAGACCGCGAAATCTGGAAAATAACACGTGACTAGACAGCAGCGCATATCAGGAAGCAGCGCCCTCAAACAGGATCACTGGGAGGTAGCAAGTCAAGTTTACGCTCCCACATTTTGCGGGTGACGTAGCGTAGTCGCGTGTTACTTTTTCATATTTCGCGTGCTTTCTTTATCAGGGCGGAAAAAAATGAGCACGTAATTAGTACGTTCCTGAAAATAGCGCAGTTAGATGTCATTTGAGCATGTCTACATATGCCTCATTGACATTTTAATCATTAGGTGAGCACTTATCGAGTTATCAGCATTATTAAGACTAATTAACTATGCAGGTAACCATGAAGCTCACGATGCTCAAATCAGCCGACGGGCTGATTTGAGCATCGTCTATCTTTTATTTGAGCATCTCTATCTTTAAAACACCGCCATCCCTTTCCCCCATTCCGGTGTAGGGTAGCATGCCTAGTTTTTCTATACGTGTTAACATTCCTGCCTTTCCTTTTCCCTCCTGGTTCCTTCCTTCTTTTCTGCCGCCATTTCTGATACCTCCACCTGCTGTGCGCCGCGTGGCAAATATACTGCAGCTTGCGCATTCGCCAGGCGTCCGCCAAGATCTTAAGGCCGGCGGTAGGTCTCGACACGAGTGAAGGTTCCTGCTGCGGACCGTAGGTTGAACCCCGTGGTTGAACCGTATTTCCATTAGCGCCTTCCAATTCCCGTTTCGGAGTGGAGCATCGTCAACTGCGTGCATTACACTGCCTTTTGTTTCTTTTATTCGTGGTTGGTGGGTAGAAGAGATGGTGGCTCGGGTCGCGGCTTACGTCCGCAGCTCACGCCTAACAACCCCGGATCCTTTTTCTTTTCCGCTATCTCGTTCTTCTATGTATGTATATTTCTGGACTCGTTCTTTTTTGTTTCGTGACGCCTCTCCCGCGCCCTTCGGCGACTTCTTTTTTGCGAAGGAGTGAACAGTTGCCTGGGAGTGGCCGTACGCCGGCATTCAGTGGGACTTGGTGCATGCTGTCGGCTCAGTCGGCGAATGACGACACACTGAATGCTATTATAGACAGTCAAGTTAAGTGTCCACGAACTTGGCGCGTTTGCACTTTTAAAAAATTCTGGAGGTGGCCCTCAATCGCCGACTCAGTTCTTTTGTAGCAGCACTCGTGTATCGGCGTTTGTTTGTCCTGGTGCACTCCTTGGTTTAACTTCGCGTTTCACACTACTGAAGCGGATCTCTGAGGCCACGCAGAAATAAGCGCGTGGTTGAGATTTGTTCCACCAGGTGCCTTAACGATCCCAGCTGCCCGCAATCTTTCAATGAGTGTATTTATTTCATTTTCACTGATTATCCTGACAGTTAAGTTGTCAATATTTTAAGTCATGTTATGCTCCGATATCATACGCATCCAATATAACTTGTATTTGGACCAGAACTGTCGAGTTCTATTTTTAGAAGACTCTTCGTGAATAATCGAAAAACCGGAAGTTAGCGCTGTACCGGAAGTGCTTGGAAGAGAAACAAGCGTGTCACTCGGTGCTCGTTCCACTAATATAATGAGAAAGCACGTAGAGATAGTGAGAAGGATAATAATAAAAGAAAGGCAGGGAAGGTTAACCAGGGTTGAGCCCGGTAAGCTACCCTGCACTGGGGAAGGGGAGACGGGAAAGGAATGTTAGAGAGGAGGAGAGAAACGTCGCCGTTTCAGCCGACATAACGGTTCCCCGTTTAATATCACAAACGGTGAATCACTCCGGTATCCTTGAGACAACGCAACAGCGCTTTCGTTGCCTTTCGGAACTCTGATGGGCAGCCCAATGGTCCCAGTACTTCCTCGGACAGTGAAAGCGCGTCCGTCCAGGGGACTTAGAGCAGTAGTGAGGTGAAGCCTCTCGTTTGCGTAAGTCGAGCAGTAAGACAAAAGGTGCTCAATACTTTCCTCAATGGCACAGTCAGTGCACTCGGTGTTGTCGGCCATCTCAATCTTAAATGACTAGGCGTTGGTGAAAGCTACTCCGAGGCGCAGATGGCAGAAGACTATCTTCCTACCGGGGAAGACCAGGTGGTAGCCGCAGTTGTAGAGACGGATAGAAAGAGTACAATCGATCGTGTGTGAACTATGATGATTGCCGCTTCTGCAGTGTCATGTTCTGCGCCAGCTTACTTAAGCATCGAGCCGCGTCAATCCGGGATAGAGGTATGAAAACAAGGTCTGTTTCTGCGTGTGCTTTTCTCGCAGCTTCATCGGCGAGGTCGTTGCCGGATACACCGCAGTGACTTGGTAACCACTGAAACACGTCGTAGATGTTCATTTGAATCAACAAGAAAAAAGACTAAATAAGGAAAAATGGTAACATTCGGCTATTGCTCACCGTACTTTTATATATAAGTGATTTTTCAATTACTCCCATAACTGCGTAAGCGTGAGTAAACTTACGCAGCATCAGCAGCCAAGAAACTGGTTATGGATGTGCACACGGTCGGTTTGGGCACAGTCTGCACTGTCTAAACATCTCAAACCGGGTTTTTTCGGAGTTTCGTCTGGACTTTTCTGGTAACTGAAACAGAAATTTATCGCTAAAGTAATGCAAGGTTTTTCTGCCGTTCACATTTCCAGCACGCCCCTTACGAATGCGTTACTTTTGTGACAATAAACAGGCATTTCAAGAAGCCGGCGCAAATAAAAAAAAAAAGAAAAGCGAAGATGCTTCGAAGGTAGCAAGAAGTCAAACTCAGCGTAGGGCGTGACAAACCATAATTTCTTTTCCAGAACTCTCACGCGTATCGTGTTATGCCGACATCTTGGAGGAACATCTACTTGCGAGAACCACCGTCTCTCGCTAGCGTTCGCAGCTCAGCCAATTAGTGCTGCTTCAGCTGCGTCGGAAGAGAGCGCTGGGTTCTCAGAGAATGTTTTCCATGGCAACCTGTTACCGCAGCACCGTCCTTTCTTTCCTGCCCTACAATGATGACGTCAAGATGGGGGGGGGTTCGCACTTTGTTCTTCAGTTTCATTGGTCTATTTATTTCCCCACGTAGTTGCTAGCTCTTGCTTGCCTTCGCATAGGTCTTAAGGACCTGTGGTGTATACAGTAAAAGGCGAGGTATGTGTTACGAATCGCTTGATTGCACGAAGGAGATGCTGCTAGATAGCTGCCCTCTGGCCCATGCAGTACGAATGAAGGTGTAGCCACGTGTAATGGAGGTTATTTCGCAGTTTACTTGAATGTACAAAATTCCAGCGTCGCTGTCACCTACATCGTTTCTCCGTCGCTCCGACTGTCGTGCCACTCGACGTAGTACTCCAGTGTCTACGGTCGCGAGATCGAAAACCGGACACCACGGCCGTATTTTGATGGAGGGAGAAATGAAAAGGTGATCAAGTAGACCTAAGCGTCGTTAAATGATTCGTAGCTGGCCAAAATTTATGTGGAGCCGCCTATAAAAGGCCTATCTTATATTCAGGTAGGGGTTTTACCGTGTATAACGCCAAATATTATTAGTTGTTTTATAACTGTGATGTAGATCTTGAAATACGTGTGGTGCTTCATCTGAAAAAAGCAGACCTAATTCAAACACGGACTAAAAAACATCACACGATGGACTTACTGAACACTTAGACCGTGTTTGAATCAGCGCTGCTTTTTTCAGGTGGATCAGTACCAACGAGCTCGCATACATTCACTTCTAATGTGGTGCTTGCCGAAATTATAATATACATGTCCGGTTTTCCTTCTTATCGCTGTTTTGCCACAGTATAATAATTTGCGATGTTTCTATATAGTAAACAGTGTACTGCGTAAGGGGTGTATAGTCGTAGTATAATGTGCATTGTATAGTACACTTCTCAAACCCTCTACGGGTACAAAACTGCCCTCTGGTGACGGGGAATGTGTCGTGCTTTTCGTTAGATTAACAGTGTATACTGCTACGAACAGATTGTTGGCTGCAGTAGAAGCGAAGCGCTGAAAGCGTTCTGCAGAGTCAGAGGAGGAACGCCAATGGTTCTAACAAAGCCTTTGTCGTTGTCCAATAAAATGCAACGTAGAGTCAAATTAACATACGGAAATAGTCTCCGGACATACTAATAGATGACCCTATTAAAGAAAGAGAGGGAGAGAAAAGAGGAAGGCAGGGAGGTTAACCAGACGACAATATACGGTAAGGCTTTTCAGGAGGGCCATTATCATGGCGATACAACATTCTTTATCCTGACTTGTAGCCACACTCTCGTTCCGAATATATTATTCGTAAACTCGGGTAGCGTTTTTCTCGATCTTATCCTTAACGTCAGTGGCTACAGGCTCACCTCAGGAATTTCGTCACACTTCGCGCTGGTAATGGTGTCCGGACATTCGGCTGCATAGGCTATTTCACGAAAGGGTTTACAGTACCGCCATATTGGCTGTTAACGCAGCCATTTTGTATCTTTAACAACTAAGGGAACAGTACTATACGGTACGGTAGGCGCATACGCACGAAAATGGTTGGGTTTGTGCATTCGACATTTCGTGACCTTCTTAATTTCACGTCACGACATACCAATTTAAGAAAGCATTCTTTTAACAGCACAACATGGCGGCGCCTATGGGTTGAAAGCAAGGTCGTCTATATAGGCTTAACTCCCTACAGACGACTTGCACTTTCGGACCGACAAACAACTCGCTGCCGCGCGGCTATGTTTCATGTATACAGCGCTGCTATGGTCTCGCTTTCAGTCGATCAATCTCCAGCACCCGGCCGTGGCTCGCATTCACCGGGCCTGGATGTAATCGCGCAAAAGCGAGAGAATGGTCGGCGGCGCGTTATCTGGGTTTCAGCCCCGTTTAAGAACAATCACGTTGCCGCGAGCGCGCCTGCATTCACTCACTGATGCTCGCACTATCGCGCCGTGCGTTCAGCGGCCAAGCTCCCTGCCACCGTCGTGTTCCTCAACGCTGCCGCGGGCGCTTGTGCGTGGCGCGGGCGCTTTGTTTCACCCACGAACAGCGCCGGCTGCGAGGCTCTTGGTAAAAGGGTGGTCCGCTGTTTCAAAGATGGGCACCGGTGTTGAGACTTTCATTGTCGCCGCGGGCACTGCGTGTGGCAGACAAGACTTCTTTGATCTCTCCCTTATTCTTTCCTCCTTGTCATTGTTATAGCTTCAGTGCAGTCGCGGTGGTGGTGGTGGAGGCGGTAGCTGCTATGACGGCTCAGCAATGACTACACCCGAGGCACCAGAAGGCGGTACTTCGATGTCGGTGGTACCGGGTAAATATCGAGGCAGGGCTACGAAGGTTTTGTTACGCTTACTTTAAAGACAGCGACATTATTCCATTTCGTCTAATAATAATAATAATAATAATAATAATAATAATAATAATAATAATAATAATAATAATAATAATGATAATAATGATAATAATAATAATAATAATAATAATAATAATAATAATAATAATAATAATAATAATTTGTCTCGTGTCACGTTCCAAAACCACGATATCATTATGATGCATGCACACCGCAGCGGAGGGCTCCGCAAATTTCGACCATCTGGTGTTCTTTAAAGAGCACTGAAATCGCATGTACACGGGCCTCGAGCATTTCGCCGCCATCTAAATGTGACCGCCATGGCAGTAATCGAGCCCACAACATTCGGGTCAGCTGCTCAGCTGAGCACCGTGACCACTGTACCATCCTGGTGGACTATATTTTGTTGCGCCGTCTAGCCCACTTCCTCTTTGCCGCAACCTTTCTCACAAGGCTACCTTCTTGGTAGCTTCGTGTACATATATATATATATATATATATATATATATATATATATTTCGGCCGTGGCACGGCCGAAACGTTAGTAAAAGTATTTCCCTTTTCAATGTGTGCGACCTCCAAGTTTATTCAATATATATGTGTATATACATATATATATATATATATATATATATATATATATATATATATATATATATATATATATATATATATATATATATATATATATATATATATATATATATATATATAATGTGCCAGACCAGCAATAGTGGTCAACGCAAAAAACAAGTTTCAGTTACTGAGGACAGAACTCTCAACCTTCGCATTACGTTAGGGATGCTTTATCAACAGGGCTACGGTAGCGGCCATCAATTTTCTTCATTTGACTTGAATTCGTTTTTTTTATTTCTTGAACATTTTCGCATATGTGCCTTTCTTAAAGAGAACGCACTTAGTTCGTGTTTCTTTTGTTAACTTGCTGCGCATAAGTACGAACAAAGAAAATTTTTGCCAAACGTTCTGGAAGGGCGAACCAAGAAATCAGAGCTTTTTTTTTTTTCTTTTCGTGTGTTTATAACATAGTTTTGTGGCTTCGATACTTTTCACCACACGCTTTCGATTACTATAATTCCTGGCGTACATCCGTGGCACGAAACACGCTGAAAGGCGCACGTTATCGAGGGATGGTCACCTTGTAATCTTATACCGGTGTCCTCGTGCTATCTTGAATATAGAGCGTCACTTTTTCGGCGAAATGAACGGGGCCAGTCTCGCTAAGCCGAGTAGCGTTCTGGAGCATCTCACAACCACGACGACCAAAGCTGCTGTTCGTTGCACCGTGCCTCCAATGGAATCGCGGCGGGCATGATCCCATTTGGGAATGCCATGGTTCTGCGTGTGGTGTCGTTCTTCTCGACCTTTTTGCCTCGACCCATCGATGAAACTGCCACAGAGACACTGACGTGTTGATAACCGACGTGGTGATAAAGAGTCTAAGCTGTCTCACACAGAGAAAGCAGCTGATTGTCGCATCGCAAGGTCATTTCCTTTTCCAACATACCGCCGGTCTGAGTGATCAATTCCTGACAAGCAGTCAGCGTGTGTCCGGAACTCTTTCATTATGTTTGAGCAGAGCGCGCTCTGTAGCGCTTGTTCCGCGTCCCTTATGGTGTATCTGGCATTCCTTGAGTGTTTATTGCATCAAGCGTTATTTTCTTTGGTTTTACGTGTCAAAACCACGATATAATAATAACAATATTAATATCTTGGGTTTCATGTGCATCTAAATTAAAGTACACGGACCTCTAGCATTTCGCCTCCGTCGAAACAGCTACCGCCACGGCCGGGATTGAACACACGACTTTCGGGTCAGCTGCCGAGCACCGCATAACCATGGTATAGTTATGCGGTGCTGACACATAGAAAGGTCGTTGCTGCGCACGTTAGTTAAAGATTTGGCCGACTGTACACCTTAATCTAAGTTACGCGGGTGTTTTTCGTCCCCATTTAAATTAAGACGGCGTGGCCTAGAATCACCGCCGCATCCTCGATATTACAGCAGTCTGAGACCATAGATCCCCATGTACCATGGCGGTCACAGAAACTGTTACGCTGCGATTCTGCGTAAGAGTAAATGCAATCCCGCTGCTCGGAGTGTTATTCCCTAATACGCTCACAGGCGAAAAACATTTAATTTCGGCTCTCTGCTTACAACTGCAGGCGGAGTTGAGGCGACGGATCAGAAGCTATCTTCAATAACACTTTGAATTGCTCGGGCAGGGTCTCAGTAAGTAGCGACCTGTATTCGAGGTAGCTGCTTGTACGTCGCTTTGAAGCGCGGCTGGTGGAATGCTAATGGTGCTCTGGCTGGAAAACGGGATACAACGCTCGTCTTCGCTCTCGCTGCTCGACCCCTGGGAAAGATGCGACCTCGCCATCAGCGCGGAGATGCATGGCTCCCCGACGACAGCGTTTTCTGAAGAGCGCTCCTGTTTGGCGCATCTTAAGGGCCTCGTGAAAGACTGCCTTCGTCACGCTCTCTCGCTTCGCCACGCTTCTACTTCTCGACGCGGTGACGCCGCTTAGAGAAGCGTGGCGCGGTATTTACCAAATTCATTCTTGCCAGTCACTTGACTAGGTAGCCTCGGCTTTTCGTTGCCAGTGCTTCGTCGATCGCCTGTAGTTTACGTGATATACTTTCTCATTTGGTTTGTCCTATATTATATCACAATACACTTCACTTGTTCTCATGTGCCTGAAGTTTTTGCAATTTTGCCGTTCTGTGACACATCACTTTACTTTTGTTTTGTTTCACAATTGTTAATTAACATATGGGATTATTCAGTATAATTAGTACTTCATTTATGAATAAGTTAAACTATTTTTCGACGTTACTACATGTTAGTATTTGGACTTGTTTGCTGCATTTTCATTTGTATTAACCTGATTATCTTGTTCGTTTGCATTCTCACATGTGACTCAGTATATTTCACTATCATGCTTTTTTTTTCACTTGCCGTCAAGGGGTATTGCTTCTTCCAAACTTGTTCTTTCCTGTTAGCAAGTTGCTATTAATTGATCTGTTTTCTTTTTCTGATTAGTACAGGAGGTCCCCGTGAAGCCTACAGCTTTGGAACCTCCTTCTGTATATTATGTTGCTATGTGACATTTTTTGAATGAATAAAATTCTTCTTTTTCTTATTCTTCATCTCGAAATTCATATTTTTCTTTGCGTACGCATAAAGAGCCTTCGTTTTCACGCTACTAACAAGATGCTTTTCGCCTTTGAGATATTTCGTAGGCAAACAGCGTGATAACCTGAGAATATTCGGCCATTGAGTCAAGTGTTTCTAAAAGCTGAGACCATCTCCCACACAGCGCGATCGCGAAGTCTTCGCGTTTTGCAATTTCGGAACACTGTTTCTTCCCATGCCAACTAACTTCGCGTCCGAAGCGCTTTCCGAATCTTTTTATGTTACTTGAACACGCACCATTTATGCTTATCCAAAGACTCAATGTTCCGCAAATTACCGGGTGAGCGACTTCCTTCCTTCGCAGACAATTTCACGAACTCCAGCAGTCATAGTTGAAGTTATAGAGTCAAGTTAACGGCATAGTCGAGAGGAGGGGCACCATCAGACTCAATGCCTCTTAACGGTTATGTCCCCGTATAATCTGGTTGTCATCTCCCTGCGAACACAGTTAAGGCTGTGCTAACCAGCATCTATGTTAAACTTTCAGAAAATGGCCGTCACAACGCGTTATTTAATTCCCTTTTGTCTCGAAAGCCAAATGACCTAGCGTGGATGCCGTCAAAGCGTCTACAGTAGCGCAGCACGTAAGACGCCGGCGTCTCGCCCTGTCTGCCTTGTTACGCCCTCACGGATGAACAGCCACGCATGCGGGGAAGCGGCCGAGCCGGCCAAGCAGCCATCTCGCTAGGAATTCGTCTCCTGCGACGGCTTCGCAATCGTTGAAGGCGCAACCATCTCCGTATGCCGGCGACGCTTCTCCGTCTTACTGTTTTCTCTATGTCCCTCTACATTTCGTATCGTGTCCTCTCGTTTCCTATAGACCTATTCCATGTTTGTAAGCAGGGGTAGGCGCCGTCGACATACTGAGGCACTAGCGACGTCGCGGCGCGTTGGCTCCGCCCAGCCCAAAGCTCGCCACCACCCTCCATGATCACGTGACAACTGGCACAGCAGCTGCACAGCTGCCACCGAGAGGACGCTTCCTCTCGTTGCTATTCACGTGTCCCTATGGGAAACACCGGCGCTTCGCACGTCTTCCGGTTTCACTTCAGTGGAGCTGTTTTTAGTATCGACTACTATGAGCGATTTCTCCTGAGAACAGCGTCATGTAGCTGCACATCTTGTCGCTAATGATAATTTTAGCTCTAATGTAAGTGTCCGAGTCAAAGTTACGCCGATATGGCACGAACTGTGCATGCTAGGAACGAAAGTGCGTGCACTTATCAGACCTAAATTAGCGCGTTTCAATCTGTGATTACTGTACTCATATATGACACGTCAAGTCGCGTTAGCTGTACGAGCGCTTCGAGGCTTCCTACTTTTCCTATCACGTTTTTCCTGGCTTTGCAAACACATTGCGGCCGTTTTGTTTGCCTGATAGCGCGAAAAGAGAACCCATTAGTGAACTCAGTTTGTGTGTGTGTGTTTACTGCTTTCTGAGTTGCTCGCCAGTTTGGCTTCCATTCCGCAACCACTGGTCCGCACTTATTTAATCGTCCGACTGGAGCAGCGCAGCTGTTTGCGAGGGGTTCGTCATATGGTTAATCTGATTCTTTCGTTCCTTGCACGTTAGTTTGATTATGATTTCTTTTCTGCAAAAAAATCCTGTGATATACGCAACTTACATTTGTCATCGGTAAAATAACTGAGGACACTGCTCGTCCTGATAAGAATGTATTATGTGCGGCAGAGCCTTTCCGGTTGAATCGTGACGAATTACAATACGTCGGGAAGGTTTATTTGGATTAACGATGCGAACGAAGGCACCAGCTAGGAAGGAACGGATCAAAACAACGTCATTATGCATCATATTTCCACGCCAGCTGTGCGAGTGTTTCGTTCAATTTCATGTTCTAAAAAGGAACCAGCTTGCGGAGGACACGATGGGTTGGAGTTCGTTGGCAGAGCCTTTCGTCCCTGCAGTGGAGATAAGACATGCTGATGATTATGACGAGGATGAAGTAGCTATGAGTATTTGTCTGTCTGTGCGTTCAAAAGGACAGACTTCGTGTGTACATCCGTACGATGCTCGCGTACGTTCTTGAATGTATGGTCTGTTGTACGCGCGCGCGTGTGTTTATGTAGAAGAATCGGTCGTTCTTACAAAACCAAAAACAAAAAACTATGTTTTTTCTTTTGTTTATCCTGAGCCTATATTTTTTGTAACGCAATGTTCGAGCTATTAGCACCAAAGCTACAAGCACGGGGCCAGCGCTGCTATACATGAGTAAACTATGCCTTTTTTTTTGCCTATGAATCTACTGCTTATCATTTGTAACAATGTTTAAAATGCTGGTACTACGTACTGCATCAAATTAGCTCTCCTGTCCTTGATAATCTTTACTTTATTGAACTGCTCACTGACCTGAAAAGCGGACGACCACTTAGGTGAAGTTGGAAGGGTTGAAACATTTTGCGACTGCACTCTTATTTTATATAATAAAATAGTTACGGCTGAGGAGGGAACACACGGAAACATCAGAAAGAACTAGAGGGTGAATATGAAGTTATAAAAGCCACTACGTGCCTTCATGTTCCTAATCTTTTTATCGCCTAGAGCACTTCAATTTCGAATGCAGTTGGAGAGGATTGATTAGGCTGGAGAAATTCCGAATAAATTTAATTCGGTAGCCCGGCTCGCTACATGCTTCCAGTTCTTTTGTTCTCATTTTCGTTCACTACGGTACATATTGAAGTCGATCCTGCCTATGCCTCCGGACACACGAGATTGAAAGTGTAGCCACTTTGCGAAACCGTCTCGCTATGCAAATGAAGGGCCACAGGCAGTTTCAAATCATGGTTCGTGGCCCTTTTGAGAGTTCCAGTTTCTTTAACGGGTCAGTCCTGCATCTTGCTTATCTGTCCAGGACGTCAAGAATACGAAGAAGGAAAAGAAAGCGCCGGATTGTGTGAGCTTTAAATAATGCAACAGGAAAGCTGGCGAAATGAAGGAGTTTTATTGCTCGCCCAGAGTCCGTACTGGAAAATTAGAGTAGTTGCCGGTAAAGCTTCTATCCAGCCAATTCTGTCTGTTCGTTATTATTTATCCCGGTTCAGTTATCAAATGCGGCGGCCACAAAAAACTTTGCTCTATTATGGTTATTGTCAAGTCACGCAACCTTCTAATGTTCCATGCAAGGAAATTATGATAATTGGCCAACCAGGATTTGATGACTACAGCACGCTCCATGAATGGATAATGTCATCATGACTCCATGACGCATCCGTCACTTGAAGACTACAACGCGCTGTCGTGTTCAGGTATCTGCCAATTACGTACCGTAACGATGCGTGGCAGCTCATTATCATCGTACAAGGCGAGTTGGCACGTCGCCGTTCCCCGAAGGATAACGCTCTGCAGAGCATGCTTCGCCACGGTAAGACATAGAATGCGGGTGAGCATTCTTTCTCCGCGTCGCACAGCATCGAGGTCACTTTTTGCTCGTTTTGCTATATTACCCTGTATGAGATGCTGTTGCTTGCGGTATGCATACAGGGAGAATAGCCAATGAAAAAAAATTGAAGGACACTTGTAAATTCCAAAGTGTGTTCGGCGAAAGCCTGTCGCCGTTCAACTGACTATGCCATGTTTTTTTTTTGTATTTTTCTCTCTTTTTTTACACTCTTTCAGCAATGACGTGATTCGATGAGAGAGTGTAAGGGGGAAAGGCCACAGCTTTGGTGGTGCAACTGTTGCTATGCGCCGCTGTGCCATCACGTGATTGCTGAGAGAGTGTGAGGGGGGAGAGGGCACAGCTGGCACCGTTCTAGTGCACGGACCGACGGATGGTCGCCGCGAGTATGAGACATTAAAGGCTTTCGCCTTTATATTTTAGCCGCAACTGCACACTGAGCAGAAGGAGGAGGAAGGAAATGCAGGAAGGTCAACCAGACGCGCGTCCGGTTTGCTATCCTACAATGGGAGAAAGGGATAAAAAGATAGGGAGTTAAAAAGAAGTGAGCATACCAAAATTTGCTTTTGTACCGGACTTGTGCTTATGCAGGCATCGGTGGTCGTGTTTTGCCATTTCGTTTGGGTCTTTGACTTCACCCAGTATACAGTCGAACCACGTGTAGAACCACCTCTCTGATAAGTGCGCCATTGTAATAATCAGCGCGAAGAAAAGTGACATGGAAAGGTAGACTGGTCCTGGCACTGTCTGGAGGTGTGATACTGGAGGTGATTCACATTCGTCGCCTATCTTGTACCCTACCATGTAGGGTCACCGGCTTTCGCACGACGTCTGCCTTGTTGTCAGAGCTCTCGAGGTTAATTCGCTTCGACTAAGTTCGTCGCCACAAGTAAAAGAGTATAAAATAGAGTTCGCCTCGTCGAATAAAATCAGTAACGAGATTTAGAGGGAGCATGAAACTAATTGAATGGATATTTGTCACGTTATTCGTCGTAATTGGTGCGGATTAGTTACAGGCGATTGTGATATCCCGGTAATAGCTAATAGTATCCGATATAGAAGAACCTAAATCAACCAGAAGAAGAGCAAGAAGTAAACACAACACTAAAAAAAATTACACCATCTCCCACTAAAGGGGATGCGAAGCAGCGCTGGTGCTCACTTGTGTTTCCATTTGTATGTTTCCGTGTATGTTTGATTTGTGTGTGAAGTTGTGTATCAGCGGTGCTGCTTACGCTGCTTGCGCTGCTGTCACAGCTTACATTACCGATGCCGCTACAACTGGCGCCAACGTTGACATCCATAGCGCCGTTGCGAAGGAGAGTGCAACGGAGCGAGCGCGTGCCGCATTATATACGAGCGCACAGCTGCGCCGAAGAGAGAGAAACGGGAGAGGAGAAACGAAGTGGAGGCAGCGCTCACGCCACCTCCTCCACCCCACCTCCTCGCGCTGACGCGAGGAGAGGTGGAGACGTGGCGCATGCGCAGTAGGGGAGCGGACGGTCGCCAATGGACAAACACAGCCCCGAGCAAAAGATGCTTCGCATCTAAGAGGAAACAAAACAGTACCCGAAGTAAGTAATTCGTAACGACGTATATTATGTTTACCGTTTGTCTATGTTTGCAGAATCTGTGCTCTGTTCTTGAAAGAGATGCCTTTATCCAGGAACTGTATTTCTAGGCACTTCCGATGATTGACACTATACGAAGAGCTCTCGAGTGCCGTGCTATGCTTTTTCCGCGTCCACCAACCCTACCACCCTCTCTTGGCTTGGCACCAACCCTACCACCCTCTCTCGGCGTTAAATGCCTGTTATTTTGTGTTGCGTTTACAAGATGCTCGCTGGTTCATGTGAACCCTCACCCAGCGCTCTCGGCGTGCTTAATTAACAGGCCCGAATAATTAAGTGTCTCTTGCGTGTCGCCAAGCCCGGCGCCGATCGCGAACGCAGCAATGGTCGTTCCTTTTTTTTTTTCTTTTTTTTTCTTGAGTGTCCGGGTATATACAGCATGCTACGCTTGGCGTTTCGAGTGTCGTGGAAAGCGCCTCGGAAAATCCATATTTCCGTATGGAGGAGGAACCGAGTTTCTTCCCTAACACTGCATCAGCGTCCGCCGGCGTCCGTGATTTTCAGCAGACCGAACGGGAAAGTATTTTTGAAACAACATAGGGTTGTGAATAATTTTCTTCTTGATTCGCTATAGGCTTCCAGCGCTGGAGTTTGTGTTGACACGTAGCGCCGCCCTGGCGGCCCTGTTGCAATACGGGTAGTAGGACGGTAGGACGGCGATCAGTACCGCGGTCGACTGCGGGGATCGGCGCCCCCAAAAACGCTGGGACCGAAAGTACTGGTGCGTGTACAAGTGCCACACAGAAGAATGATACCACCCAAACATAATCTTTTAATCATTCCCGTCGAGGCCGTACGAGAAAGAGCGGCGGCAACGCTGGATCTGTAAAACACAACAGAACTTTTACTTAGCAAGCATGTAACATCTTAGGTATGTAGAATCGCGTTGAGAATCGCGCATTTCATTTAAAAAAATTGCCACGTACACAGTTCTAAATATGCAAGCAAGAAGAAAATACTGAAAAAATCGCGTGGGCAAAGCAATTCACTTTTCGCGCACACAGTATCTTATGAACACATGGCTCGGATACCTCTTATGCCTACCTCCAAAAAGTTCCTCAACGGGCTCCTTTACTGACGTGTCAGGTTTAGATGACGGCCGACCTAAGTTTGTAATCATTCTGTTGACGACGGCGAGTCGGCATCGTTTACCCAAAGTACGACCGCTGCAACGTGTGTGCATTTCCACTCACGCCGGCCTTGCAAGTGCAGGTTGACGCGGACACCTCGCGCTTCGCTGTCATCTACAAAAAAAGTGAAATGAAGATTGATTAGGAGGATACTGTTCAAAACACCGCAAATAAAATCGCGAAACAAAACGGCTTCTTACCTGCGCGTTAACGCGCTACGAAAGCTGTAACTACTGGTCGTGTAAGACTGATCTGCTTTTAGTACTCATACACTGTTCGTAACACCGCGAAGAAATGCGCGATACGAAAGAGACTCTCACCTGTGAGTTGACGAACTACAAAAACTTTAACTACCGATTATGCACGAGTGCTCTGCTCTAAGCACTGTTCAAAACATTGAAAACAAAAGCGCGAAAAGAAACGCATCTCATCTGAGTGTTAACACGACACGAAAGCTGTAGCTGCCGATAACATAAGTGATATAATCGCTCAAATGAGCTGCCACTTCGCCGAACGGATCCTCAGCTGTGTTGAGATAATCATCATTTAAAGCGGCAACATAACGTGCAGACAGCCGAATGGGTCGAGCTTTTGCATGCGCAATTCCAACAAACACTTACCTGTACTTTCCCGTCGTACGATGCTTGTTCGACTTGCGAGTGGCATTTGACTGAAGTTTGGGAATGTGAGTTGATACCACACACAGTTTCCTCGACAGAGTAAAAGTTTACCGTGCAGAGCTTGCGTCCTTTCGGCAGCGCACTGTCGAGAAAGCACCCTTCCGCGAACACGACACTGCCGAAGCCGTACTGCAAGAAAACCGGTGGCATCACTGCTCGTTCGCTCTCCAGTCGCAGCTCCCGATCTGTTGCCTTCGACAATGCGCATAAACTCGATGTTGTGTGCTGTAAATTTCGCAGAAAAAACGCACACGGCACAAAAGCAGACACAGCCGATAGCATATCGCGCAACGTTCCGTATGCGCTTAAACGTGGCCCAGAAGCCCTGTCCTACTAGGGCTTTTTCAGCCAACTCGTTTGGGGGGCGCCACGTGTGCATTTTCGACGCGCCATCTGGGCAGGGCTGGTTTTCTATAGCTTTATTTTATTTGTTTTTCTATTTAATTTTTGCTCGCGTATTTATTCAAAGGCCCACTTTAGATTCTACGCTATAGAAATGAGTGCACCGTGGCGCTCGCGATTTAGATGCGATGGAATGAGCAGGTCGCTAAGTATTGAAACTTGTTGCCACGCGCGTTTATAGGCTTTATTTTGATGTATTCGGGTTGTCAGCCTCAAGAACTGTTGGCAGCGCAAGGCGCAGACAAAGCCACAATGATTGCGAAGCTTCGCGATTGTTTGAGATCATTCTGTTAAGATTGCGCACAGGGCGCGAATAGTCAATATTCAAGAGCTTATGAGAGCACCAGCGACAACGCTGGAAGGTTCGATGACTGCTTTGTAAAAGACGACGCGCTCCGCCGGAGATCATATTACTCGACGGCCGAGGCTGCTCTCGCTGCTATCAATGCACAGATTGAATTGCTTGACCTTTCATTTTTCGGGCACTGGCTCACACAATTAAAAAGTGCCGTATTTTCGAGTTCTGCTGAAGCCTTCTTCACCCCCAAGGCCACGTCACAATATAAATTAGTACTCTGATTCGTTGCTATCTTGACGCAATCCCCCATTTATGCTTTGATCACATTTTGTTCCTTCGCTTGCAAATGCGCCCTTTCTATCTTATGGTCTTCAGTGTTGAGCCTAGTGCCGCTCAAAATACGATGGCAGCGCCCCCCGCCGTGTTCTTCCTTTCCCGCTTTGAATAGGAGCCAACCGTTACCGCTTCTCTTCACATGCATTGCAGTAGAGCGGAATCGGCTGCTGAAACAAACTGTGACGGCGCTTCTGTCATTCTTTGTTCTTCATAACACGCGCACATCATCGCTTGGGTATGCGTGAAGTCTGAAGTAACAACCCACACGTGAGACTATACAAGTACTAAGAAGGGACGCGCAGAACGACAAACAACGCACATGCCGGTGGCCCACGAGCTATCCCGCGTACGGTGCTCTGCCTATCCCCCATTTCACCACACAACGCCCCAATATGAGTGTCACTCATCACCAGTCCCACACGTGGTCTGTAGCGTTTAAAAGCTTCAAGAGTGGTCACCACACCTCCTTCCTGAATGTCCAGCGTCCACGCACAAACATCATATCATTCACTCTGTCTTGTTGCTAGCCTAAACGTCGGAGTACTTTTGAAAAAAGGATCATGTTTTCAACATAGCCCCAGAGGAGGAAACCGGGCGGGGAATTTACCTGCATATCTCGCATGGCTAGATCTGCCTGAAACCTACAACATCTTCTTCTTCTTCTTCTTCCTCCTCTCCTCCTCAAGGCTATTCCAAGCAGCCGACTCCAACGTTTTAGTAGTGTTATGAACTTAAACATAGTGGCAGCGCCGCACCAGCAGAAACCATCCACAGACGTCGCTGTATGCACGTGAAAAAAATTGATGGGCTAACTTACTACCAGTGATTTGAGAAACAGCTGACGTCCCAGGTGACGCCATGAAATAAAAACGTTCAGCGCTTTTAGCTTGCTCGAAAAAAAAACGGGACCATGGCACAGACTGAAGTTTGCTGGCGCCTTCATGTGGAAGGAAATGAGCTCTTCGCTATATAGTTTGCGAAACCTTTCGTCCATCTTCTCCTCCTGCGGCCTGTCGGTTTCTCGACATTTGGGTTATTTCTTAAAGTCGCCAGCCTGCTTATTGAAAATCAATACAGAAACTCATTTTGGCCAGGTCTTTTATAAAACTGTGCCGTAAAACTTCTGGATGGTGAAATTCCTGCGCAGTTGTTGATGTTGCAGATATCTCCACCGATTTAGTTATTGAAGTTCAAACTAAAATGATCGATTTCACCTCGGGCTGACCGTAAGACCAGGCTGTTTTAAGTGCACAGTGGAAAATAGGGAAATAGAGAGAGAGAGCGAGTGAGAGCCCAACAGTGTTTTGCCAGGCGCGGAACATCTTCTACTGACGCCCTAGCTTTTCGTTAGCTACGAGGCATTCATTGTGATGTACCCGAGTATTAAGAAATGAAGATATTGGAAGTCTGCTTCTCTCTATTTTTTTTTATCCCGGCCAATACACCGCTAACGTAGCTTGTTCGCAACGCGCTCAACACGGGTAAGAGCAAATAGTAATTCTAACGGTACACAAGTGTCCATATTGAGGTTTTTTTTAAATACTTTGTAAATCGAGATAGTCACTTGAAATATTTTATTGTTTCCACATAAAGAAAGGAAGGAACAGGAGAGAAAGAAAAGGCAGGGAATGTTAGCCAGTCTAGAAGAACTGGTACGCTCTGGGGAACGGGACGGGGAAATTTTAAAGCGAGAGATAAAGAGCAAGGGAAGAGAGAACAACAAATTGATTACGAAGGACGGACGTATTTGAGGACAGTGTTTGGATTTTGTCCATCTGGGGTTCTTAATAGCGTTCATAAATGTAAGTAGACGCGACTGTTCCTGCACTTCGTTCCGATCAAAATGGAGCAGCTGGGATATATGTTTTAAGTATTTTAAACCCGACATTGCAACAGTGACATGTGCACACTGCGGGCTGCGCTGCCACGCAGACCTTCACCACTTATTATAGCAAAGATCTGCATTGAATAAAGAACGGAATGCCACACAGGGCTTGCAATGCACGAATTATCGTGAAGCGCTGCTTACGGATTCGAACACGCAGATATTATTTGCACAACATGGAAGTTATAGTGGACTGATCAGGGTGGTTTAGGGGTACTGAACACACACCGCCTCAGTACAAGTGACTGCCACTTAAATAGGTGGAAGCCCTCAGACACTGTGAACGTTTATCCTAGTCTGTAAAAGTCCTGCCTATCCCCTCAGAGGACCTGCGCCTCCCCATTTCACAATAAAGGACTTTCCCTCCATCCATCCTGCCGCTACCACAGCATTTTCATGGCCCATGACAAAACTGTGTTTTGAAACAAATGGCTTCGTCCAAAGGATTTCGAGTAGGGCTGTGGCAGCTGATGAGGAACTTTTATCTCCTACGCCAAACAATCAGTCGTCTCGGCATGTGACAATCAGTCATCTCTTTGTTGTTTTTTTTTCTTTGCATAACGAGGGAAAGAGGGAAAGAGGCTTGCAGCCGACAACTAATGCCTCGGTGAAGAGGGAGGGGAAGCCTGTCGAGAAAGAAGGGTCTTAGCGCACTTCGTCATTCGCGTCACGCCTAAGAAGAAGGGCATCCCTAATGAGACTTCAGTCTGTTTACTCGGCGCCTTCGAGGGGCTTACAAATTGGATGCTTGCTTTCTTTTCGTCGTCATTTTCTCCTTTCTGTATAAAATTTTTTTTCTTCTGTTGCGGTGCGCCTTGGAGGTAATTAAGCCGGCTTAATTAAATGCAAACGTGCCTCGCCTTTTTTTGACCGTCCAGGTGCCATGGATGAAAGTGCCGAGCAATGCTGAGGCGTGTGACTTGAGAGCGTGAGGAAACAGGAGAGAGTCGCCTCTAGACGACGAAGAATGGCGGCTGTGTTTTGCTTCACCGGACCAGAAACGGACAGGGCGCGCTGCATTGAGTGGTGGCGCACAACTGACGGAGCCGCGTCTTTAGTCACTGAGCGCGGGGCGGTGACGACTCTTGTAAAGAAGCCACAAAGCCATTCCCTTAAGTACTGACGGAATTAACTGGAAAAGTGCGCAAGAATGAAGAGCGTGCAGACTCTTTTGAACGATAAGGAAAAGATTATCTCGGAAGACTTAGACTGTTGTTGTTTCGCCTTTGGTGTACTTACGGTATTTTGAGTTTCATCGGTACGCTTTGCTGAATACTCTGAGTTACAAATCTGCAAAAGTATTGAAAGTTGGGCTAGGTTGGTATGGCCAGCATATTGGGTACAGCACGAAAAACGACCAAGACGGAAGACAGAAGGGATACAGATCTGCGCCAAGGTAAGTTTAAGCGAAATTTCCTCAAAGAATAAATTTATATGGAAGCGCACTCCTGACCGCCACACTTCTGCATGGCCGGAATGGCCTTATGTTTTTCTTTAAGCCAACTTTGCAATTAGGGCACAAAAGACGTCGCTAGAGCGAGCGTTAAGGGGTTCTCACGCTTCTCTAGCATATATAAAAATCGCTCATGTGAGACATTCTTTGTGCGAAAAAAATGTGGGGCCTGTATTGCGGGAAAGCTCGATCTTACACTATAATTGTCCAGAAGAACAAAAAAATTTAGACAGCTTGCACAAAGTCGCGCAAGGCTGGGTCCCAGTGGACTTTGTTATTTGCTAGCTAGTCCCATTTCTTCTCTTTCGTTCTTCCCCTCTTTCTTCCTTTTTCTCTCTTCTTTTTGGTTCTTCTACATCCTTTTGTCTCTGTTTAATACTATTGCTTTCTTTCTCTCTCTATTTCTTGCCTCTTGCATTCCGCTATTCCTCTCTCTTCGTTAATTTCTCCCTTCCTCTCTTCCTTTCTCTTTCTGTCTTTTTTTCACTTTCTTTCTCGCTATTTCTCTCTTTGCATTTACTTCTACGCTATGATTTACCCTCTCCCGTCCTCATTTCCCTCCTATTGATGCTCACATCTCTCCTCCTCGCCCTCACTTGCCTTTCCCACACACCCTGCTATACTTAATGTACAACATTTGTGCGACCCCATGAGGGGAGACCTGGTTTTGTTACGCCCTACAAGCGTGCCTGCATAGCCGAGTGCTCACGACGCTTGCCTTGGGAGCATGGATACAAGGGGTCGAATCCCGCCATGTCAACAAATGTTTTTCGCCATGAATTTCACTCTTTCTCTTTCTTTCTTTCTTTCTCCCTTTATCTCACTTTTTCTCCTTTCTTTCTTTACCTCTGTACTCGTTCTATCGCCCATCAGAGTTATTGCATCTCACGCCGGACAAATCAATTAGACGCGTTCTGGGAGCGAAGCAGAAGATGAAGACGACGACGATAATGACGGCGGAGAGAGCGCGTGCCGGTTCATGATGATGATAGATTTCTGTCTACGACTAACGGCACCATTAAAGCTTTACAGCCCCACTGTAAGAAAAAAAAAGAAAATCTGTGAATTCTGATGGTCGATATATCCTTGCCGCAGGCGCTTATCAGTGATAAAAGAAAGAAAAAAGTGCATGTGAAAAAGAAACTTTGCGAATGCGCATTCCTGGAACTCGATTCTGCCCTTCGGTATGTCTGCCTGTTTGATTACCGACGCTGTTGTCGACGTGGCAGCTGTCGTTGATTCGTTGTGGATGCCGTGTCTGGGGGGGAATTGGACATGGGGAGGGGCAGGGGGGAATCGAGGAATGTGTCTGCCCTTAAGAGAGAAAGAGAGGTGATAGTAATTGTCTGGCATCTTCAGGCAGAAGGAGCCCTGCACGAGCATCGACGTGTACTGCAATCACTACAGTGCTGCGGTGACGTGGGCTCCAGTAAGGACGGAAAAGGCCGCACCATGTACAAAGGTCGCGCCATGTACACAGCTCCTGCCGGAGCTGTGTTTGTCTCGAAATCGATTGGCCGCTCAGATTGGAAGCAGGCTTCGTTGCGATGTCCGGCTATTAACCGGTCGGCAAGAGGTGCTTGATTAAGCGCTGGTTGCGTAGTGCCCAAAATCGATCGGCACAGCAGTCCACACCTAACTTCTTGAAGCAGCAGCAAAGAGAAGCAGCGGGGAATGAGGGGTGTGGGGGAAGCCGAAGACATGCTTTCCGCCTTATACCATCGGTAGGAGTAAAGCTATTTCGGCCTACTCTGGCTGAATCCTGTTGATTGTGTGGCCGCTGCGTCCTAATTTTGCTGTGCTTCATCACACGCACCCGTGTTGTCTTCGTTTTGTTCAGCATGTCCCGTGCAGTTACGCTGCTCTGTGTTATGTTTGGTGCATGTCTAATGACACTTCGACGTTGGTGATTGGTCGGCTGGAAAGGTGTACTACCAGTGCTTATACCTCTTTGAACCAGTTCAGTTTTTTTTTTCATACCTCCCTCCACCCCCCATGTCCACCCCACTCCCCCACCCTATACCGCCGATCTTTCACCGTTATTAAAAAAAAGTGGGTCTGGCCCGTTGAGAATCAGTTGTTTTGTCGAGCCACTTGTTTAGCCGATCGCCCCAAATTCAGCTCTGTTTATCGTTTTACTTGCGAAATAGTAATAAGCGAACACACGAAGAAAAAATAGACTGGTGGTACAAAAAGTGTCCCTTTGGTTATTTGCTCTGCGCTGGTAAGAAACTGTCACTTGATATAGTGCGTACATGCATCCACCGAAGTTTCTAGAATGCAGGTGGGAGGAAGCAATCGCCGAATCTCCTCGAAGTCTGAGCCATGCAGTGCTGAATCTATCAAACTGTACCGTCGACACTTGCGTGCGAGTGAGTTAACGGCGTGCGCCGTTCTCAGCTTCCGGCTGCGTCACCCCTCCTAGAGTTGTTAACTTTACACCATTTTCCGAAGAGAAGATCCTCGGATCGTGGCTCTATGCGTCGCAGGCCAGCAAAGCGATACGAGCATTGCTACGTTTTTTTAATATCAACCGGGTTAAGCGACCGCTTGTAGCCGTGCAATGGACAGGCGCACATGTACCCTGACGGTGCTTTCTTCCTTCTTTTTTTATTTTCTTTAATCCCTTCACCCCTTCCCCTTCAGTGCAGGGTAGCAAACCGGGCGCGCGCCTGGTTGACCTCCCTGCCTTTCATTCCTTTCCTTCCTCCGCCTCCTCTGCTGAGATTTTTAAGAAAAACGGTCTTGGACAAGTGGCTGTGACAGTGCTTTCGCGTGCCCCGCCAGAGTGATGGACTGTGACTGACTGCGTGTTTGTGTGTGTGCTGTGTTATGTGCTATCTTTCTCTCTCTTTCCACTCTTTCCCTTCCCTCTTTCAATCTCCCCCCATCCCGTTCTCACGTGTACGGTTCAGCTAGTTCAGCTTCTCTGAAGTGTCACGCCAGTAAACAACACATAAGCAAATAAATAACCTACGGAATATATGCATTAAACCACCGCGCAAAAGTGTGCGATGCCTCGCTGACCCGACAATGTACCGAACTAAATACAAGCGCACATAGGACACTGCCTGCATACCCCCCCCCCCCTTTTTTTTTTTATGGCGCTCGACCAAAAAAATGATAATCAATTATTTAGCCAAGTGTCAGATAAACCGTAAACTAAATTTCTAGTTTCCTTTGGTGTATATATACCACGAGTATTCGGGAAACAAATTAATTGTCTTTGGTTTTCCGTTATCTGTCCCTTCCTCACATAGTCGCGCTTCAATCGTACGGCGTGCTTTGAAGGCCGCGGCAATAGGTTTTCGACCACTTTTCGGTTCCAAGTTTCACGACCGATATAATAGACCTTGTATGCAATTCTGTTCACACTCTTGCGTGACGTATGTCTTTGAGTTATATTTTATCGTGTATTGACGCATGCGTGGTTTCTGTGTGTGAATTTTTTTACGTTTTCTTGGTTAAAGTTCAGTAGAATGTGAGCGCTTGTGTTGTGTTCTTCCCGGTGTCTCCGTCTTGAGTGCGTGCTCCCCGGTACCGATTAATCCATACGAACTCACCCAGTTTTCTGCTGTGTTCTCTTTACACGCGTGAGACTTCTATGGTAGCTCTGGGAGGTACACTCAAAGGTTGTTCACTACCCTTGGACGTGCCTCTAGTGTATATTCCAAGAGCTTTGAAAGACCTTAGCTACGCTTCTTGTTGAAAAGTTGTTGTTCAAAGTTCGATTTCATCTCCCCTGGGGACTGCAGACGCTCCACCTGCGTGTCCTGCCTGGTGTAGCCAACGAACTGTCGACCGGGAGCGAATCGGACGCTGGCGGCAAGGAAGACTGGCCCGACCTTGCCTTGATCAAATGCGACGTGGAGGCCGAGTGGCCCGGCGAGCAGTGTGCGGCCTTTTCCTACCAGCGGGAACGGATAACAAGGATGAACTGTACAATTCAACGGCTTCATTCCGCTTGCCAGCGACTTCATCGCACTCAACAGGTCGCTGCTTGACATAAGGAATCTAGGGTGAGTTGCCTCCACGGTGCCTCCGTGCTATTTGTTCCGTGTAGTCTACGGAGCTCATTTCGCGTGCGCAAGTATATATATATATGTGTGTTTTTCAAAAAGTTCTTTGTTTGATATCATCTCAAAGACTTAATTAATTTGAATAAATTGCTGCAGTTTTGCTTTCCAAAACCACAGTATATTTAGTAGGCATGCCGTAGTAGAAGGCTCCGGAAATTTCGACCACCTTAGGTTCTCTAGCATGCACCTAAACCTAGGTGCACGGGCCTCTGGCATTTTCACATGCATCTAAAATGCGACCACCACGGCCGAGATCGAAGCCGTGAACTTCGGGTCAGCAGCCGGGAACCGTAACTACCGTACCACCACGGCGGCCGATCTCAAGGATCACAGCAATGTTAATACATATTGCAGACCACTGCTGGCTACATGACCCTCCGTGCAGCGTGCGCCAGATGTGGCGTGCAATGTATTTGCTTTGCCGCTAGAGACGTTGGTGCTGATCTGTCTTGTGGTGGTGTGGTTAAAAGATAGAAGCGGCCAAATCCAATAGCAGAGTGATAATGACGAGCAACGCCTAAAGCCCGTCTGAGCCACGCATGCTGAAAAACAAGGGGGGCGTGACCCCATGACTTTTCGTTTTGCCAGTAGTGCCAGCTAATTCACGCGATCATCGCGTGAATTGTCGCGAGAAGTGTTTGTCAGTCCGTGAGTAAAAACATCCCTGTTTGATTCTAGTGATTGAATGCTTACTGCAATTTATACGAGCCTATAGATCTAAGAACGTTGCTTTATTTTTGCAAATGTGGGGCCAGCTTATGCAATAAAGAACGCCTGGACAGGTTGATACCATAAGCAAAGCTTCAGGGAAACGACGCAAAACATGTCGCATGGCGCTTGTACTTTACGTCAGAAGTAGTTGTTTCGAACCTATATGTCTTACGCAGGAACAACTACGGGAACAGCATTGCTCTGCACACTCGGCGCGAGCGAGTTTTCCTTGTTTATTTTATTTATTTATTTTTTCCTTTTTTTTTTGGGGGGGGGGGGGGGGGGGGTAGGGGAGCGTAGAATGCATTTTTTCCCCGGCACAACAAAAGAGAGTGGGGTGACAATTTGCTGCATCGTATGTACTTCGTAGCGTGTCTATCTTCGTTTCAACAGAAGCAAGTGAGCGATCGAGTGCATCGGAGACATGCATAGGAGCGTGTTCTCCCGTGCCCCTGCCTGCCTGTCGAGTACGGTACGCGTTACAGAGGGGTATGGATATTTGAATCGATCGTCGGGGTGAGACTGCGCTCGAGATTGCCTCACCGCTTTCTTTTGTGAACCAGATTTTTTTGTCATCTGCGCCCACATCGCGATTGCCAACTCTGCCAGTGATGCTGGGATCTTTCCCACCTCCATAAGAGGATGGATTTTCGTACTGCCACTGGCAAGTACCCTGGTCGAAACAGGTGAAGCAGAAAGCAAGTGCCAGCGTAGTCCTCCTTTCGTAAGTAGTATATGTGCCATGTTTTCAAGCGAAGCCTCTGAGTGGCTTGGCGGCTTGGTTCGCGAACAACCCGGGGTGGCCGAGTGTACGGAAATGCGGGTGTACACAAATACACCATCGAAGGTGTGCCGGCCACGTGTGTATTTGAATGCGCCGTTTTGCAACAACTGGATGCTCCCTCGATCGTCCACTGGTCGGCGGTCAGCCGTTTTTGACGAGGAAATCTGGTCCCTTATCAAGGTCACTTGTCATTTTACGTTGCCACATTTCAATGTTGCCTTGCATTGCTGAATTTCATTGTTTCACGCATGACCGTCATTCTTCCCTGCAGCAACATAAGTGTTGTGCTACTGAGCACGTGGATGAAGGCCCAATATCCGGCATCGAGGAAAAGAAAGAAAGAAAGGGAGAAGGAAATAACAAAAATAAATAAATAAATAAATAAATAAATAAATAAATAAATAAATAACGGACGAAAAGCAGTAGGTCAGGCATGAACACGCCATGCTCCCCCTAACCCCAGTTTTCCCCGATAGAAGCACGGTTCCTTTTTTTTTTTTCACTTTTTTTTTTTTTACAAACGTGAAAGCGCACAGTTGAACACTCGGTTTCGAAAACTCGACCTGCGTGCTACCTGGCTCTCCGGGGTGGTGTCTCATTTTGCTCCAATTATTCGGAAATCTAACCATCGTTCCTTTACATCTGGTATTCGCAAAGTAATGTGATGCAACGCGTTTCACTCTTGTGCGTCTTTTTTCCTACCTTCTTTCGTTTTATCGAAGATGTGGCGGCCCTCATCTGCACTGCGTGCGGACCGCCTCTTAAGCGTTTCGCTGATGATCGCGTATGATATTTCTGAGCGAGTTTTCATGGTATCTCCACTAGTCTTTAAGGAATGTAAGCGGCGGTGCATTAAAAACGCCGTCCTAATGCCCCGGCGATTACGATTCTTTCAGTGAATTGATATTTCGAGCTTTTTTTTCCCGGACGCTTTGATCGTGGCCGGGATAAGGACGTGCGCTTCCAAAGTGGCCGATGAACGGATAGCGTCGTTAAATAAATGGGTTCTTTGTGGCTCGTGACACAATTATTGCGGCTTTTCTTTTTCCTTTTTTCTTTCTTTTTCGTTTTGCTCCTTAGATCGGACGAATGGAATGCGAGCGTCAATTTTCAAAAGGCTAGTAATGGTAATCGGACTGATTAAGATGTTATATCGCTAATGGAGGCGGGGAATTCGTTTGGAAGGCTGCGAAAGTGGACGTTTTCGGCTTTTATGCCTTTGTACGCCCTGCCTCGAGATCTGCTATTATGCTGATTGCATCTCGTAGTACTGGTCTGCGTTTCATTTATATGATTAAAGTAACACGACGCCTGGCCTAGAGCGCTATTTCTGAGTTTCGTACAGAGTTCGTGAAGCTCTGGCCCTCTTTTTTTTTTTTTTTTTTTTTTTTTTTTTTTTTTTTTTTTTTTTTTTAATGCGAAGAATTTTTTAGGAACGCTCGAAGTGCCTTGTGTTCGCTATCTACGGATCAACCTATTTATCTATCTAGCCGCCTACATCTGAGTGCTCTCGTGATCGCCTCGTTAACGTGGTGTAAACCGAAATTTGTATGTGAGGGCAAGAGGGTTTGACGAATATGAGTTTCTGGTCAGGGCATGAATAACGTGAAAATCCTGTCGCGTACATCGTCAAACCTTTTCCTCCAGACACGTGTGGCACATACCCGTATACCACGGGCCGCGGTATGCGGGTATGCGCCAGAGGTGATTGGCAGTTTATATCTACCCAGGAACGGCTAAAATAGACAATGGTAATTTAAACACGAGAGCGTTAACAAACACCGACATCGGCAGCGTTGATCCGACAAATGCAAAGGTTAAATATCGGGGACCCCGCAGGGATCGAACCCAAGCACTCTGCGTGGCAATCAAGTATTCTACCACGGAGCCATGCCAGGTCGCGAAACTGCTTTAGAAAAAGACCCTAAGTAATTGTGGTTACAGTGCTGGCTATCTAATTTTATATCAGAGCAAGAACATTACATATGTACTCCTTTGATACAGGCGTCATGTTGGGTTAACGTAATTGTGGTTGCAGTGTTGTCTCCGTTTTTATCGCAGTTTAATATAAACATTACATATGTATTCGTATGATTGAGCAAGCTATATTGAAGTGTTGCTCGACGCCGCAGGAATATGCTAACGAAAGTTACCGATGACATCCCCATCATCGCACCGTAAAGTGCACTTCGTTTCGATAACACTGACGTCTGTGCTCTAACGCGAGTGCTGACATTACGTCATACCATAAGTTACCTTTTAAACGCCAGTGTAGTCGACGTTCTTGGCAAGCCCACGATGTGCACAGAACTACTGCACTTATAAAAACAGGTCGATCCACTTGGTAACGCTTGACTCAAAGGCGAAAAAATGCAGCATAGACAATCATTCGCCGACTGCTTCGCTTGAAATCGATTCCCACATCACGTGAGATCTGCCTTTTTTTTTTTTACATGAGCTAAAACTTAGAAATATCGTCGGTAATAATACCTCCGTACCTTTCCATTACGGCCGCCCCTGAACTTTTACCGGACGGCATGCCGGGCGTTGTGCTTAACTGCACTAGGTGCACAGTTCATACTTTTTTTCGAAGTCAAACGCGAGCATCGTAAATTTCACCACGTGCTTCGATGCATCCCTGCGAGTGTCTGTTTACTATTTTACCACATAACGCCGATGATTCGGGCGAAAGCTTTCGTGTTTTGATATTTTAAATCGCTGAAAAATGGAGGCGGTTGAGGAAGCGGCGCACCATGTAACTTCCTTTGACTGAACCACTCCTGCCGGAATATCGGTTTTATCTTCACATCCGCCTTCAAGCTTTCATAATAAAAATTGGAAGTTTCTCGCAGAACATACATGTTCCTCATCTTTTTTTTTTTTTTTTCAACGAGAAGCGCGCGCCTGAGTATCGGTTCTCACGTACGGAGAGTGAGTCATCAGATACGTGAATAGCATCCATTCATACATGGTTCGCAGTTGGTGTGCTAGCTTTGTCCTACACCGACCTTCGGCATACTCGTCTCTTTGTGCGACGTGGAGTTCCTTTGTGTCCCCGGTCTCTCTATGCGCCGCAGTTTCCTCCAATTCCGTGGACCGCCACCGCAGCACTCTGGCCTCTTCTGAGCAAGCAGCGTAGCAGTGGCGTTGTCACCAAGAAAAGAGCTGCTAGCGAAGCGCACAATTCGCTCTTGCACGCCCTTTGTTAAAGCGAGCGAGATAAAAGGAGAACGTGGCACGGCGGTCGTCTCCACTTTCTGCGTCTCCACAGACGAACACGCACATAGAAACACAGTTCGCCTCGCCTTGCCTTGTGCAAGTGGAGTGTGCACAAAGGGCACATGGGGTACAATGCGCGATAGTGGCCCGCCGCAGACTATTCGGTCGCCGCTCGGAATTGCGCTGACGCAGCCGTTGTTTTCCGAGTCGATCGGATTAGGCCACTGATTCCAGCAGAACTGGATCTTTCTACACAATAGATGCGAATGAAAGGCCGACAGTGTGCTTCGCGATTATTTTTCGAGCGAATTCTTTCATTGTGCGACGATCATGCTGTAACACTTGTAAGATGCAAAGACACGTATGCTTGTATTATTTAGCCCTGCTGCTGCGAATAATAATAATAATAATAATAATAATAATAAATAATAATAATAATAATAATAATAATAATAATAATAATAAGAAGAAGAAGAAGAAGAAGAAGAAGAATCCGGGGAATTGACCAGCAAAGATGAACGCGCGACATTGGATGAGGCAGTGAAAGTGTATGCGATACACAAATAAAACAGTGGAAAAAATTTACACCATCTTCCCGAAGGGAACCCTGATGGGATGCGAAGCAGCAGCGTTGCGCATGGGAGTGGTGGAGAGGGTGAAGCGAGAGAGAGGTGACACGTGCAGACATGTTTCAACGCGTACGTTTGGCGCGCGTCAGGCGGCAGCTGCGGGCGCTGCGGCGGGGAGCGCGCGGCAGGCGAGGGAGAGAGTTACGTCAGCGCGCACTGCGAGGGGAGCGTGACGTCAACGCGCAGCTGTGGCGTGACCTACTTGGCACCGCTCCAACACCTGCGGCGAGGGGAGCGCGTTGCGGCGCGTTCGTACGGACGCACGGATGGAGGGACAGCGTTACACAGCCTAGTCAAAGAGCTGCTTCGCATCTAATAAGCAGGGCTGATGCAGGGGCTTTTGATGCGAGCAGATGGAGCCATAAAACAGGACACGTGTAAGAAGAGAGAGGAGACATAGCGTTTATAATGACAGGCAATGCTGACTTTTTTTTTGTTTTTTTTCTTTTTTGTAATGGTGATTCACTGTAAGCTTGCATGCTGTTGTTGCTCCCTAGAGGGATGAAGAAAACTTGTATACACATTTTGTCCATTGCGTTGTCCTCTCTCTGGTCCAGCAGAGTCCTCGAGCACGGAGCGTGTATATCTCATTTTTCTTTTTTGCTTCCCCCCTTCTTTTAGTGCAATTCAACAAAAGTGAATGTCTCGGTATGGGTTCGCATTGTTATCGCCTTCCATGTGTACGCGATGTCTACCGGTCCAGTCACGTCAAGAAAGGCTCAATGTCTTGAGTCGACGTGCGTGTTCATACGCGTATTAAATTATCGAACTTGGAAGCCTTTTTTACTAGAGTTATGTGTTAAGACGGCTAGAAACTGGGATTAGGCAACTTAACCAATCGCCAAAAAGGTCCTTGTATATCCCAGTTTCTACGCATGTTTTGTCGCCTCAGTGGCCATATAATACACCTTTTTATTCTTCCTCCCATGCAGGTCAGCAAGCCGGACGTGTGTCCGGCTAACCTCCCTGCCTGACCTTCCTACTCTCTGCGCCGAATGTAATGAAGTACGCGATATAGATCATTACGTACAGTCTTCCAAGACACTTTTTCCTGTTCTCGAAACACTTTTTCCTCTCCTTTGGAATCTTTTGATCCCATTTCTCAACCCCATTCAGACTAGCATGCAAGTGGTTATATACGCGCTGGAAAAAATTTGTTTTTCCAATAAAGAGTCACTCTGTCTCTCTAAAACACTTGTAACTTGAAGGAGTTGGAGAGAGAGAGCGAAATTTATTAGAAGGCCGAGAGGTCGGCCTGAGCTTGTGCGCTCTGGCCTGCTACTCAGCACAGGGGAAAAGGGAAAGGGAAGAAAAGGGTGATGATGATGATGGGGACAGGAAGAGGTGATGCGTATGTACATTGACCACGTCACACCCAGTGGTCTTCTACTAGAGGCTCTACGACCCTCCTCGCCTACACAGAAAACACCGCCGCGCTGTTGATTTTGTTTTGTGGGGGGAGCGAGTCAGAGCTTTTCTCTAAGAGACCAAATGCGTAACACTTGTCAGTGCATGACGCAATCAAAAAACAATTTGATGCGAATAAGGACACGAACACTCTCCCCCTTATGCCTCCTACAAAGCGCGCTTCCGTTACCATTTTCCTCACTGCACATTCGTGCTCGAACAATCGGACTCGTGAAGAGAGGTCTACTTGAGAGCCGGTTGTCATGACAACCTAGCAGAGAAGCCTTTCTTCGAGACGGGGACCTGTGAGGCTTCGGCGGCGAACGCGTTATCGAAGTCCCCGTCGCTCACGCCTGGCGCATATCTTGCCAAGAGTGCGTGTCAATGGTCTGACAGGGTCACCTGCCTCGCATTTACCGCGCGTGAAACCAGTGATGTTCCGTCCTGGACAGAAGAATTCCCTTTCCGAGGCCCGAAAATTCTCTATTTCCGGCATTTTTCCCCGCATACATCGCCAAAAATTCCCGCATATTTCCCTGCACAAAAAAAAAAGGTTATATATATATAGTGTTCGACGTGTTTCAGGCTCTTCCCATCGCTTTCTCTTCTTTCCTGCCCAACTCAAAGCATCGCCTCTGAGATCGGCTTTTAATACTACGAAGGAGCTACCTTGGAGCTCGCTTTAAGCTGTATGCGATGTGGAAGGAATGCTGTACATGCTCATGCACACGGCCACTGCATAAGAAGAAAAGTTTATTATTGTTTTTTTTTTTGTTACTGAGTGACGTGGCGTACAATAATGTGCCTAGCAGACGCTCTGTATCTATATCACCACATTTTGTACAAAAATCACGTTAACTTTTCAATAATGGTGACTAAATATTGTGAAATAAAACAAGCTCTTGTGCTGGTATTAACATTTTATTGACTTGATTAGGAACGGTTCTGCAAACTACCGTAAAGAAAAAATAAATAAATGTGAAGTGACTAGAATATATATTGACTGGGAAACCTTTCAATTGACCGCAGAACTATTGTGCGCCTCGAATTGAAAAAAAAGCAAGGTATTTAAAATATATAAAGCTAGGACCACAGCACAATGACTAGAACATGTCAGCCCTCTTGGGCAAACCGAAAAACCGACATCTTCGGTGGCTTGTTCATCTTCTGCTTTAGTTCACTCGAGCAGTCAGTCAAATCAATGTCATCAATGTTTCTGCGTTGAATTATCCCAAGAAAGACTATGGTCTTTAAAAACGAACCTCATGTCCAGTCTTTTGATCGTTATCAAAAAAATTTCGCCGCCCCTCAAAATTCCCTGCAATATCGCGAAGATTCCCTTTTTTCCTTTCGTCCAAAATGATTGTCGAAAATTTCCCTGAAAAAGGGAAAATTCCCTGCACAGAACATCACTGCGTGAAACGGGTGAGAAAATAACTTGCGCTCCCTTTGAGCATTCGCACCGAGCGCGGCCCTGTGTGCACCCCGATAGAACATACACGCACTCATCTTGCGCGATGCCCCTGCCCAAGGCACCGTCCCTGCAGCTCTTCCGCGATTACGTGATGCTCTCCTCTCAATTTATTTTTCTCCCTTCCTTATCCGTCGACTTGGAAGAGGCCTGTCGAGAACTTCCTCATAGAACCGTGAGCTCCACTTTCATCTTCCCTCCCTTTTCGCGCGCCGGCGTCTGTCATGTGTGCATACGCCGGCGCGTCTGCGCACCAAATATTTCCACCGAATCTCCCACAAACGACGCTCGCACGCGTTCTTGACTATGCACTTTTATTGTAGTTTTGTTTTCGTAGGGTACTGAGATATGTGGCTACTGTACATACTCACCACCTCTTTCTGTCCGCATCATCACCCTTCATCCCTCTTTTTTCCCCCCTTCCCTTATCCCCGGTGTAGAGTAGCAGGCTAGAGCGCATAAGCTCAGGCCGACCTCTCTGCCTTCTAATAAATTCTCACTCTCTCTCTCTTGTTTTCGTCCCTCTTGTCTCTGTTCACCACCGCACTCCTGTAGTGGCCGCCGAGAGGTCGTAGTGCGAAATCCACAAATTTCAACGAGATGCGCATTCCCTGACCGGGGCAATATTGTTAGACCATACGCGACTACTCTCACTTCTATCAGTGCGTTCCCAGTCTGTGTGGTCGTACACGTGGTGCAAGCAAACATGTAGTTATGCTGCGTTGTCAGATTAGTAGAAAACGGGTGGTCTGTACGATGTACGTCGCCAAGGTGCTGCGGCGACGGCGAAGCACAGAGCGTCTAAAACCTTGCAATGAGTGCCACGAGACTTGAAATAACGTTGTCAGCGGTGCGCCCCCAGCACGCTAGCAAACTAAGCGAAATCCACTTCTGACTTTTAAAGGACGACAGTCTTTCTTGGGATACTTAAACGCAAACATTTTGGTCTGGCTGTCTGTCTGTTTGTCTGTCCGTAACCCACTACAGCTACTCGGCCAAAGTTTAACTTCTTTCTGAACGCCCAGCCATCTTGAACTGGTGTTCGTGTTCATAATTGTAAACATATTCCATCAAAAAGCAAATACTACGCATTCCTGAGGCGCAACATTAATATGTAAGTGTCAGGACGTGTGTTCTTTATTAGAAAATACATAGGTACGCAATTCAAAAGACCCTAGTGTTTTTTAGGCTGTCTCAGGCAAGGCAAAACATAGTAGTACGGCCGGCACAAGACTATCGTCTTTCGACGACATTTGCAGCGAAGCACGCAGATACGCGGCCAATTTTTGATATCCTTCCGGCTCTCCGGTTGCTCGTCGTGCCCCCCATGGTAGATACGAATCTTTATCTTCATTACGCTAGCGTGCTCCATGTAGCAGTCGTATTGTGTCAGGCATGTCTCGAAATGCTGTCCTCGCTGGTTGGGGCCATAAAGCGAGCCCCGTTCAACAGCGTTAATGCCGGAGTCCAGTGCAGAAAAATGCACCAGAAAGGCTACTAATGCAGGGTCATTCTCTCTCTCTCTCTCGTATTAGCAGGTTTTGTGATTCACCTCACCTTCCCGCGTCGTGCTGTTCTTGCCCAAAGAAGGAAATGCAGGGAAGGTAGGCAATGTGGCTACCTTTGATCGTGCGTTGGTCATTGGTTAGTTATGCGTCTTTGCGCGCTGTGTGCAATCCCGAGATGCATGTAAAGTTGACTCGTGCATTACGCCTTGGGACACGTAGTGGCTCGCTTTGTGCATGCCGCTTTCATCGAGCGGAGCCGGAAACCTAAATGCTGACGTGGAATATAACCCTCTCTTTCTAGCGCACTATTTCTTTTAGAGTGATTAACACGCGAATTTGAGGGCCTGCTTCGATGGATTCCGTAACTTGATGTTGTTCGGGTCTTTCATTCTTTACAGCAATGGCTGTTTCAGGGTACTGTCGCACGATTGAAAATGTTTGGAGTTGTTGGCAGCGTTTTCTGCAGTAAGAGGCAAGTGAAGTTTTTGATACGGTAAGCTAGAGCAGCACTGTTTGTAGATCACGCTACAGTGAATACATATCTGCGCCACTGTACGCATCTTTTTACTGGAGCAACGCCCTCGTTTGTGCAAAATTTGTTGTGGTGTTCACTGTATGTGAGATTATTATTGAATATTTATTATCGTTACTTGGCAAGAAAGCACATGTACAAATGACAAACAGGGAAATAGGGAGTAAACAGAATGACAGCGCCCACCGCTAGAGGTAAAAAAGCGTGCCTAACCTTTAGGTATGAGGAAATTGGAAGGGAAGCTGAAAAAAAAAAGAATGAAAACGGGAAAAAAATAACTAGACGACAGTCTATGTCGTCAAAGCTACGAACCTCGATAATTGCCTATATATGATCGGACATACTGATCACTAAACGTATGTCCCGTCACTAAGCATATATCACAGCAAGACTTTCTATACTTCAAACAACAAACATCCCTAAAAGTTAAAATAAATTCTTTAGCATTACGTGCCAAAGCCAAAAGGTATGACTATGAGGATATGCCGAACTGGGCTACTCAAGTTTATTTTTGACCACTTGAACTCTCACGAGCGTTTTTAAGTTCCATTCCCATCGAAGACGGACCACTGCTATCGCGATCGAAGGCCGCGACCTTGAGCTCAATTAGCACGGTGCTATAGCAATTATTTTAGGTTATCGTCGCGAGTATATATATGACATTTATTTTCACGAGTTCTCTCTTCACTTCGGCAGTCTAGCGTTTAAATTTTTCAGCGTTTTTGAAGCGCTTGTCAAACTGTACTCCACGACATGATTTGAGGCCTAGTTCCTGTACCGATAAAACTTTTTCCGCTGACACGTACACGTATTCAGGGTAAAGCGCGCATGCATCTGAAGCGGCGTTTGACGAGAAATGATTGATTACTAAAACAACATAAGCGTGATAGGCGGTGCTGTCGTGCATATATGGACGCTTTTCCGCACTGGATATGACAGGTTCCCTCTGGAACGCTTCGAGAGTGACGGGAGATGTCAGCCTAATCATCCCGTTGAGTGGCCTGTGGGCGTGGACTGTCAGCGAGCATTAACACGTTGCGGCGAAGAGCGGTCATTGGGTGAGACAGCGCGCTCTGTGACTCAGTTGGTCATAAGGGAACTGGACTTTTCTCGCTGCACGCACCTACAGCATGGAAAAGGCAATGTGACGACGATGAGATCTAAGAGACCAGACATACGTAAATTGAGATTCTTGAGTGCTAAATTATTTTAAGTGAACTTGTTGAGAGAGAGGCATTATGGCTTTGGTGAAACAGTCTTTTTCCCACATTAGCGCCGAGCAAAGTTTTCACTCCCTTGCTCACTCACGCTGCCGTGTATTGTATTCTTTGGTCAGATGCGAAAGCAGCTGAAAAAATGTTCTTTTTTTTTGCTGTTCCTTACAGCCTAACTGCGATGTGTAAAACCGAGTGATACGGCCTAAGTGCGCATGTTCGACCAATAAAACGCACTGAAGCAATTCTATGTGGTGAAGCTGCGCTAGAAGAAAGGTTCATTTGTTTTTGGTGCCGTGGTCTTCTAGTTCTTGCTCCCAAATGTACGTTTATATTTGACTACTGCAGTTCAATCTTGTCGTGGTGAATTTTTCATTGTATTTGTTAGTTTCTGTTTGTGCATGCTCGAATTACCGAATAAATCTGTTATTTTTTGTCAGATTATGGTTCACATGCTTTCCACCGCGAGTGTACAACTCATAAAACGCGACAAACGCCAAATGTAGTTAATATCGAAGCCTGATTGCAACCTCTTTCGTATATATGGAAGCTTGGTTCAGTGCTTCGATTAACAGGCACCTAATTTGCCCCCCCACTGTACAGAATTTACATTGTCCGAATTCACTTTAACCTCGTCTTTTGTCATCAGTTGTCGCTAAGCGACAGTTTATCACACCGGCGACGTGTAAGCGCACCCACACTTCTTCGTTATATTTGCTCAAAAAAGCGCTGTAAAAAAACGGTGCAGTCGCTGCTATCGACCTTCTATTTTTATTCATATACTTTTTTTTTTCAATCGAAGTAAACTTGAGAGCGATGAGCAAAGCGCAGCATGTCATCGTGGAAGTCTCAGTAGCACCGCCAGCAATAGACGTGCCGCGGCCAAAATTTGCATCGCATTTGCGCTCGTCACATCAAAGGGAGCGTTTCGAAACGCATATCTCTTGTCTAGTGGTTCCAACCTATGCACCCACGTTTTTCGAATATAGATGCTAAACTTATGCTGAAGTATTCATCTAAGTCCGATGCCACCTCCCTTCTCTCTCCCTTTCTCTTTCGTTGACCGTTTTTCTGTGCCGTGTTCGTTATTGCATATTCGCTTCTTTAATATTCTTTTTTCAAGTTTGCCTTCAAACGCGTTGAATGGCCGTTTGATTTTGGCAGCCCAGTTTCATTCGCAGCTATGGGACTACAGAGTTTTGGATCCGAAAAGTGGAGCCAGAGAAGCTTGTCTTGTAGTGTAAAATTCAGCTGCTTTGTTGACGAGGAACAGGCTTGGCACTTTTACGTTCTTCGTTTTCCCCTTTTTGTTATTGTACGGGCGTTGTTTGTATTTGCGACAGCTTTGCCCGAGGAGTTCGCCTCCGCCGATATTCGCCTGCTGTCGTAGAAGAAGCTGACAGCCATTGGCATACGTTGCTATATTTGTGGCAACAGCTGTAGCATGGACCGCAGCAGGCCAAAATGAATTTCCGGAGGGCCTGCAGTCTTTTTAAGGTTTCGTTTCTTAAAGTGACAGCAGACATAAAACGTTTGAGTGTGCGGCCTGAGCACAGATGTGGCAACAGGCTCACTGGCTTCAAAAGCTTTCGTAAAGACTGCGTTCTGCATTACCTGTAGACATCGGCACCCGTGCCAGCTGCTCGCGTAGCATCGATCAGTGACAGCCTTCAGGAAAACTTGTTTCTAAAGAAGTGGACCGATCACTAACATCTCTTTTAAGATTACTAAATGCTCATGGGTTTCGTTTCGAACTGAAACACTTTCTATTAGATTCGTCTAACTCCGGTTCTTGTCTGTTCTAGTTGTTGTTTGCTTCGTTAGTTGTTTGTCTCTCTTATTTTCCTGCATCTGTGTATCCTTCTTCTATGATTTACATTATTTGCTTATTGCATTTTGTTTATTTGTTTGTGTTTTATTATCTTGTGTACTGCGTTACTGTTTATTCTTTTTGAAACCATCCCTCGCCCTAGCATTCTTACTCTCATTGACCAGGCCACACTCATTTACTTGTTCAATGCTTTTTGTTAGCGCTGCTTTTAGGTTATTTTTTTGCTTGTACCAGATTAGCTTTTGTCATTATTAAGCCTTATTGTCATTTAGCATTTAGCTTACATTATTCACCATGTTGTAATGCACAGGAGGTCCCAATTAGTTTGTAACTACGGCATGTCCTTCTGTATATACTTACGATGTATTTGTCCCTTTGTTTGACGTGAAATAAATTATTCTGATTCTGAAGCCACCTATACGGATGGTACGCCTTTCGAGCTTTCAGGACACGTGGAAAGGGAAGCCTTGTTTCAAAGCTTGCGAACCCACCAATGTAAAATCCTTCAGTGCGCGTTATACATGGAAGACGAAAATAATCCGCCACCACTCAACTATTGCTTCCTTTATAACCTATAAAGCAGCCTAGAGGCTTTAAAACCCAATGATCACGTTTTTTTTTTCTTCTTTTTTTGCAAAGCCTTACTACTCTCATTTACCGCGTCCTATCTTAGCTTTCAGAGTGGTCTGTGTAGCTGCACATGCATATTAAAGCTCTGTACGATACGCGCTTCCCCAAAATAATGATACCTACAAAGCAGACTGGGACTCCGCGCTCTGTTCTGTATCGATCCTTCTTATCCTAACCTGTCTAGTTTGCTTTACGTAGGATCGAGGTCACCAACAGATATCGTGCGGGTTCTGTTGACATTTGCCAAGGAAATAAAACAACACCAAGCTTTCTTCCTGCGCACGAAAGCGCAGGTCGATGTGGGGGTCGTATCAAGTATCTCTACGCACACTGGTACCATAAACAAAAATACCAAAGGGCAGACGGTTAACCGGGTGACATGAAAGTTAGGGGCGCGGTGATGGAAGAAAAATATAACACAAATATATGGTGGACGGAGCAAAAAGTAACGTCATACCGGCGGCGTCGACACAGGTATATCGCCGGGAGGATGGAAGTAACGACACGGAGCTTTTGCTTCCAGAGATGGCCGGATGCGGATCCATGAAACGACGATACAGCCAGTGCCGAAGGCAATCCGAGCACAGCCTGCTGCCCGTATGGTTGCATTAGCGACAGCTGCTGGCACGATTGCCTCTTAAAGAAGGGGAGATTTGTTTGACCAGGCCGAAAGAAGCACTCCGTTCCTCTAGCAGCAGCAGCGGAAGCAGTAGCATCCGCAGCACATGCGGGGACAGGAAAATGTCTAGAAAAAGAAAAAAAGACTGATACGCATCCTCTCTTTCCTATATCTGCTATCTTTCCCAATTCATTTTGTTTCATTGAAACATGCAGCTTAGTCATATAAGCTTGCTCTGTGGTTTCTCGAATTCCTTTGGTAGGAATGTTTACAGGAGAGCGCGAAAGAAAAGCTTGATCCGCCAGCCGGTGTGGTTCGTCCTAGTATCAGATTAAATCGAAGATTAAGTGCCCTGACAATAGGTGGGATGGGCGCGCAACCCGCCTGCGTTTCTACCAAGTGTTAGCGAGTGAGTTATAGCCGCCAGCAATACAGCGAGGCACAGAAACTGCGTTCATGTCTCCTGAAAGGTTTACTCACGCAATAAAAAATATTGCGTTTGTAAACCCGAAAGCCTTACAAAGACCATATTTTTTAAACTTTCGTTGAGGCATCGGTACAAAATTCGGATTGCAATACATGACCCCGATAAACATGACTGAATTCCTCAAACATATGCTACTAAATATGACTGTGTATGTTCTGACCTTGTTTTTTCTGGCTTCAGTCGAGGTAAAATAAAAGTAGTCAAGATGTAGCCAAGACGTCTTTTCTACCGTCGCCGGCCTAGAAACATAGCCAAATTGGCGCAATGTAGCTGAACCTGGCAACCATGGCTGGCACCTAATGCCAATGACGCCTCTTGGACGCTTCGTTTTTGCCCAGTACCGTCACGTTGCATTAAGTGAAGGAACATCTGACTGGCCTGGTACAAATGAGCGAATGGATTTGTTAAAGAGCAAACTGACCAAAAGTGTAAGGTCGCTACTTGTAAAAAAGCACAACAATAATACTTTCCCTGTTTAAGTACTCTATTCATGCGTAATATCTCATGGCATGTATCTTGGTTGATCAATTTGAGCGCACAGATAGATGAACGGACATGATCTCTCGTGCCTCGTCGATTTCGTTACTCTATACCATGCAGTCAACCGAGTGTGTAGATGTTTTTATCGCTACTGATGAGCCCCAAGAATATTCCTGCTGAGAGCCGTATTTAGCTTGAAAACAGCGGGCGCAGCGTTTCACTCAGGCTGCTTTCTGTCCAAGTAGAAGAAATGATGCCGCGAGTGACGAACAGTCAATGGCAAGCTAGTTTGACGATTCTTGCTTTTCTGGTGCGTGATTAAGCTACGGTCGCGCAGTAAAGTCGCATCGTCTGTAGGTCATGTACGATGCGTGCGGGTGAAGTGACGGCGCGCTATTATCAAAGAGAAAGCAGCTTAAAAACGCGTGGACTTGATCGAGGAACCTGCTTAATGTTAACTCGGTTTCACGTGACTCCTACTACGTCCTCATGGAAGCGTCCCTGATATTTGAGGCCGTCGGTGGTAGCCGTTTATGTAATTCTTTCTTTCGATCTTCGCTTCCTTTGTCAACTTTTCGTCTACTCTGCAGTACCAGAGTAGCCAACCGCACGTCTACTCTCTTCAGCCCGTAAATTGCTATCTCATTTGTTGTTACCAGGCCCGTAGCCCGGGGGCTAGGGGTCCCGGGCTGTTCCCGAAATTCGGATGGAGGGAGGTGTTTTACTGCGAATAAATAATGAAAATACGTGGTTTTCAAGGTTTTCAACGGGTGGGCCCCCCCCGCGAAAAAAATTTCTGGCTACGGGCCTGGTTGTTACTACTGTATGTAATTAACGGAGTCCCGTCGACTAGCCACGCCTTCGTCCCTTTCGGACGGCCATCATGGTGCGCTGTGCTCTCTACGCTTTCAGTGACCATTTCTTTAGTCGCCATTTCTAAATATCACCACCCAAATAGTCTCTACACATGGTTAACCAGCCAAGCTGAGACGCGTTGCGCCGGTATTTATCACTGACTCAATTCTTAGTTAAGCCTGTCCAGAAGTCTGAATTGGTGTTTGCCGCCCGCGCACTCCTTGCTTCGTTTTCAGTGGACCAGTGGCGGGGAGTGCGGTTTGCCTAATTTATGTGGCACATACGCAGTCGGAGCTTTAGCGTACATGGGACGGATGAATTTTGGTTTCACCTGGCCATATGAAGGGAAGCTTCGCTGTAATAACTAAACGTACCGAACCATCAAGGTTATATGAGCTTTTGAACTTCAGCTGTGACGTCATGTTCTCCCGGTGTCTCGGCCTCTCAGCGCTGTCTTTCAGTCGTGAGAGCGTAGCGGTTAGCCCAAGCGTTTATTTCCTTTAGTCGTGCTCACGTGAACGGCAGCCATTGATTTCCTCTACTGAGGGATTGCATAATAGGCCACTCACTGATGAGGTTGTGTTGGGCCCTTGGTGATGCCAACAGTGCAACGGTGGCCATAAGAGCGGACACAGCTTTCCTACAAGCCACTGGACTGGATGCGCGGCTGTAGCACTGCGCAAGCTTGACGGGACTGTACATACTCACCTCTCTAACTTACCATCGTCATTCATTACTCTTTTCCCTCCCCTTTCCCCTCCCCCGGGGTAGAGTAGCAGGCTAGAGCTTGCCATCGCCCAGGCCGACCTCCCTGCCTTTCTGTAAGTAAACCTCTCTCTCTCTCTCTCTCTTTCTCTTCAGTCACGCTGATCAGACGGCTTTTATCGGAATGGCCCAGGCTGCTGCTCGGCGCTTTCTTTATCCCCGTGGTCTGTTTTGTTTTGCTTTGCTTCCTCGGAGGAAACAAACGACGTCTTCCGTTTCGCTGACTTCAGCGTCGTGTATGGGACGCTCGTAAAAGCGTGAGCTTTCAGAAGAACGCTGACTCGGCGCTATAGCACATAGCGTAACATTGTAAACAATGTTACTCTATGGTTATAGTGCACGTCCTGGGATGCCGTTCTGCAATTAGCTTGGAGCAACCACGAAGTTCATAGAGATCATGCATCGCAGCTCTCTTCCTGACCACTTGCTTCGAAAACTGTTTGTCACTGTACTGAATCATTCATAAGGCAGAATAAATCAACGATAAAGTACGTTAACCAAGACATAATAAAAATCACCGCCCAAGTACGCACTCTACTCTGTACAGATAGTTAACCTGCGAAGCTGAAACGTGTGGCCCTGCTGTTTATCACTTGTTTAATCCCAAACGTTTCCTAAAGTCTTTTTCAATTATTCGTTACGTCTGTCCAGAAATCTCAGTTGGTATTGTAGCGTAAGCTACACTGGCCGAGAACGGGCTAACCTCCCTGTCCTTCCTCCTCCTTCTCCTCCTCCTCCTCCTGGCCAAGGTTAAGCAGTTTCGCATGGCTTAGCGAGAGCCGTGCTGCGCATGCCCGAGGAGCAGTGACGTCACACGGCGCACAGCTGGCGCGCCGGAGAAGGCCTGGAAGCTCCTGCAGTGACGTGTCACTTGTGGGCTGGCGCTTGGACTCGCGTAAGCTCGCTCGCTAGTCCGCCCGTCCGTCCATCTGTCCGTCCATCCACCCGTCCGTCACTCCGTCCGTCCAGCCGTCCATCCGTCCGTCCGTCCGTCCATCTGACCGCGCGTCCTTCCATCTGTCCGTAGCTCACGCTACGTATATCCTGGCATAGCCCGAACAAGGCCACTGCTAATTTTTTTTCTGCCCCTGTGTTCGCTTCTTCTTCTTCATTTTTAGTCAATTAGTGGTCAGCAGTGAGATTTGGCCAATTCTTTGGCGGGCGGATGCATGCTGGGATTTCTTGCCCAGAATGGGCGGAGGAATTTTGGTTTAGCCTTGCCTTACACTGATTCTCTGTAAAAAAAAGCCTGGAATGGAGTAGCAGATGGCAATCATTTGATACTTGATTGATTTTTACGCACTGATCTTCCCATCTGTGCGCAGCTATTAAAACAACACAAGAACCGTGACAAACAAAATCTCTTCTTTAAAAACAAAATAACAATGCTGTCACGTACTGCGATCGACAGCCAGCACGTATGCCAAATTGATGACACATTTTTAATAGACAGTTGACCTTTACTCCATGAAGGTGTTCAGGCCAAATTTCCAAATTGTCAGCGCAATTTAAATAACACCGGCCCGTGGCGCGTGAAGACGAACATGCTTGTCTACATTTTTCTCAGTCATGACTCATGAGTACCCCCCTTGCGCAAAGCGGACTCATAGCCCTCACTTTGGGCCCCTATAACTCCAGTGGTTGGTTGGTTGGTCCAAGCTTTATTAATACTGAGAGGCGCGACTAGCACGCAGTGGGCTCCTCCCAGGTTGGGACGGGCAGACTAAGCTTGACCGCCGCACCGTGGGCACTCTGGACGGCCCAAATCTGATCCCCTTTGTTGGGGCTTCTGATGGCGGAGCACCACTTGGACGGGTTGGCTTAATGGCTGCCGAGTAACGAGGGGGCATCGCCAGAGCATGTGCTCTAAATTAGCTACTTCCCCACAATGGGGTCACAAGCTGCTAGTGTGGGTATCCGGATACGTGAAATAAAGCCAAATTTGGATACCAATCCGTCTGTAGGAGTCTAAGAGTCATTGCCTGGACTCTCTCGATAAGCTAAACTCCATGATTCAACCCTGCTCCTCGATGGTTACCGTCGATTATTGTATCAGTTCACAGAAAAAAAAGTCAGCTTCATCGCAAGGGTGAAGGAATGAATGCGATAGCAACAAATTGCAATGTTATACGGAGTGAGGCTGGCAGCTAACTCTTTTGGATGTGATCTCACGCAACTCTACACAACGCTTGTGTTAGAGAATACGGCTGCTCCAGGCCCACTTTTCGCACCGTCTCTTCGCGTTGAGAGCGCAGCACGTATAAGGGTATACGAGCGCCCACTGACGGCTGCCGAGACAGCCAGATAACGCGTGCTCGTAAAATCAAAGGTTGCTGTTGCTACTCTAGAGACCCCCCCCCCCCCCTCGCGTCTTTCCATGCTCGTTGAAGACAAGCGGGGCATATCCTACCTGCTTGAGCATTCGACGGCCGGTCTAACTGGTGGGGGGGAAGATCTTATCGTATGCGCTCTTCCCAGCGACGGAGATGGGCCGGCTTGTTTGATCTCTGCTTCAGCCGCGTTCGTCACCACCGCTCGCGCGCCATTACCCGCGGGAACGTACGATGCGCTGGGGGGATCTTATCATTTTGGACTTTATACGCGACATGACTTCGACGGCGCCGGCGACGGCAAAAACCTGCCGAGACTACCCATATAATTGCTATCGCAATAAAACAGAAATTAAATTGCTGTGAATGCACGCACAACAGCCAAGACGATCAATTAAAGATTTATTATCGCACAAGCGTGAAACATCCGTTGCAGTGCTCCCTTTCAGTTGGCACTCGCTTTTGTGTTACATGGTTCTCTTCTGTTGTGACGCCTTGGCTTCATCAATCACGATAATGCGGTATCATAACGTAACGACCATCTTTTGCAACCATTCGCTGAGTGGTTAGTTCGGCGTAAATGCTCTGATGACGCAGAATTGTCCCAGCAATCAACCTAAATAACACACACACAAAAAAACGCGTGAAATGTGTAGACCTCGTATTGACCTCCCCAAGCTTATTTATTTATTTCTTTTAGATGTGAAGCATCTTATGGCGAAGCTTAATCCGGTGGTGGTGGTGGTGGTGGTGTGCCGCGTGGCCTCAATTACTGCGCATGCGCGAACCCTTTCAAGAAAAAAAAACCTCCTCTCTCCCTCTTTCTCCTCATCCCTCCACGCAGCAACCACACCCTCACTGCGCATGCGCCTCCCCTCCTCCTCCTCTAGGCATCCCTGCCCGCGGCTTCCACACTCCCCACTGCGCATGCGCGTCCCCCCCTCTCTCTCCTCTAGGCATCCCTGCCCGCGGCGTCCACACTCCCCACTGCGCATGCACGTCCCCCCCTCTCTCTCCTCTCCTACGCTCCCCCCTCTCTCGCCTCGCGACGCCGACGCAGGCAGCGTCTGCTAGCGAGTTTCTTGGTTGAAAATTGACGGCAGATCCATGAGGTGAATGATGATGAGATTGGGCGAAGCTCCTGGAAGTAATCATCGGTTAAACCGTGAAATTTCTTCCATTAATTCGCCCGACAAAAATGACGTGAAACGATTGATTAAATGTTTTATCAAACTTTTATTGCTGGTTTCCGTTGTCCTTTCATTATGACCGCTTTGTGGTCGGTGAAATGTAAGCTAAGTGATTCTTGCACTGGTTGCAGCGGCATCCTTATCCATACGAGCACACACCGACGGCAACGAGCATCGTCAACTACAAACCTGTATCGCGATATGGTTTTGATTATAAAACCACTGCTTTAGAAAACACCTGGCGTCTTTCGTTAAGCAGCTGGCGTCTTTTCGTTTTGCTTTAGAAACATCTGGCGTCTTTTCGTTTTGCTTTTAGAAAACATCTGGCGTCTTTCGTTGGTTTATTTCATCAATCAACGGCGTTTTGAACAAAATTTTTATTGTTTAATCACGCACAGGAGAAATGCCAATGGCTGCTAACGGGGAATGAGAGACAGAAGAATTGCGCTTTTAGTTAACGCGCACGCTGCGAATTTTTTATTGTTCAACAACGCACAGGAGAAATCTCCCACCGGCACCACCTTGGAGGTCAAAGCTTAAGACTGGTTACGCACTACGACTACGACGAGGGACGAACGGGTGCCGCTTTAAGGAGCTTCGCCCCTAAAAACCGACTGCTCGCGCTGCACAACCGTTCACTGGCCACCCCGTATATATGGCAATGGATCTTGACCTGCAAGGTGGTGCCGGTGGGAGATTTCTCCTGTGTGTTGTTGAAGAATAAAAAAATTCGCAGCGTGCGCGTTAACTAAAAGCGGACAGCGGGTCTCTGTGTCCAATCGGAATCTTCTGTCTCTCATTGCCCATTAGCAGCGATTGGCATGTTCCAGTAGGAAACACCGCTCCATCACTGCGTGCTTTGCGCCTCCCCAGTTTTCTCTCCTGCGCAACGCTGCGCTGAGCGCCAGCGTCAACGCCGCCGCCAGTGTAAGCGTTAGCGCCCGCTGCTTCACATCTACACATGGTTCCTTTTAGCGGGAGATGGTGTAATTTTTTCTTTCTTTCTTTCTTTCTTTCTTTCTTTCTTTCTTTCTTTCTTTCTTTCTTTCTTTCTTTCTTTCTTTCTTTCTTTCTTTCTTTCTTTCTTTCTTTCTTTCTTTCTTTCATTCTTTCTTTCTTTCTTTCTTTCTTTCTTTCTTTCTTTCTTTTTTTCTTTCTTTCTTGTCCACCGCGATGGTATCCGCCCCGAGATCGGGCTAAAGGCGGCAGCACCGTCACCGCGCTAGTGTGGATAGGCGGCCGGCGGCGCGCATACAAATGTACGCAGCGGCGCTTTTTTGTGAGCGATGTGAGCCGATTGTCAGCAAATAAAATGTGCTTACTGCAGCCTACTCGTAATATATATGTCATCCATTGCCGAATGGATGCACGAAACTCGCCGAACGTTATTATTACTTGTGAGAGAAACGCAATCTGCCATTGAAAGGGATGTTCGCGCTGGGCGATTGTCTGCGTTTCCGCACTTTGTCACGTTTCTTGTATTTTTATTTGTAATTAAGTGTTGAGCTTGTGCCCCGCCTACTTCGCACTGCTGTAGTGCGACTTAATTCATTCTTTGCTTCATGCATGTTGGTCTTGCATACTAAAAAAATGAGAAAGAGAGAAATCCCGTATTCTTGGGCGATGAGCTGAAATAACCGCAAATACGCATCCGCAATCTTTTTTATTCAATTCTCCATGAAATGGACGTAGGACAGTTGATAAGCTTATTCAGGAAAGCTACGTGGCTGGTAGCGCTTTAGCGCGTTTGTTCTTACTCCAATAACAGTATAAAAAGACAATAGTTCAGCACGCAGCTTTCTTCGATTGATTATCTGCATGACAGTGATGCAACAAAGGTTCTGTTATTTGATGGGATTTGATGGGCTTTCTTTTTTTTTTTTTTTCAAGCGAATATTGTTCGATCCTTCCGTCAGTCTATGACAACGCCACGAAAGCGCTCAAGACATTGTAAAAAAAAAAAAGAAAAAAGATGGCGTTTTGCGTGAAATTATACGACATAAGTGTGAGGCACGCCGTCTGGATTGATTTTTACCATCTGGATTCTTTAAAGCGAACCCAAATCTAAGCACACGGGTGTGTTTGTATAAATTTCGCCCAATGTTCAAATTGCGCTCGGCGACTCAAGTTTAATCACCTCCATGTCATTCCATTTTCTGTTGTTTTTAAGGGACAATTTAAGTACCGAAGTGTCAGAATTTACTAGACAGAAATATTTTACTTTAGTGGGACTGGGACTGTACAATAAAAGGTTAATTATCTCAAGCACATTTAAAGTTCGTCGCATAACCGATATGCAAAAGCGCCGCAGATAGACACATAACAACAATGCAAAACTTCTTTTATCACAGAGTCACTAAATCTCTGCTTTCACGCAATATTTATTACTCCTCATGCTTGGGACGACGCCAAGTGCACTGTACGATGTGCTTCAACTACAAAGCGACACCTACACCGAAATGATCCTGGCGAACGGAGGATACACAGCACTCTCGACAAGTGCACAAACTGATCTTATTGCAATGCATATACAGCCGAGCAAGGCCAAATGTGTCTGTAGATTCTGCTAGGCAAACGTACAAGCAGTTAAACTTGCGCTAACAGAGCGGGACAAACCGCCCTTTGAAGATAAGCATGGGGTACGCGCACATGCTAGCCTTATGTGGCTAGCAGACGACGCGAGGAGCAATCCACACTAGGCGCGCTTCAGCCAGTGGCCACCAGGCGGCGACTCCGCTCGATCTCGGGGCGAATAGCGGTTAGGGTGCTCGGCTGCTGACCCGAAGGTCGCGGGTTCCAATCCCGGCCGCGTCGGTCGCATTTCGACGGAGGCGAAACGGTAGAGGCCCGTGTACTGTGCGATGTCAGTGCTGGTTAAAAAACACCAGATGGCGGAAATTTCCGGAGCCCTCCACTACGGCGTCTCTCATAATCATATCGTGGTTTTGGGACCTTAGACCCCAGATATTATTATTATTATTACTTCTTTCTTTCTTTCTTTCTTTCTTTCTTTCTTTCTTTCTTTCTTTCTTTCTTTCTTTCTTTCTTTCTTTCTTTCTTTCTTTCTTTCTTTCTTTCTTTCTTTCTTTCTTTCTTTCTTTCTTTCTTTCTTTCTTTCTTTCTTTCTTTCTTTCTTTCTTTCTTTCTTTCTTTCCAGTGATTTACATTAGCGAATGCTGGCGGCTTGTGCATTGTGATGACGCAATTATCTGCTATCGCTATGTGCGGGTTGGTTGTTTACATGGCTTCTATCTCCATAACAACCTTCCAGTTTATTCCCTCGTTAAATCAACAATAACGAGTTGTTATGACGCCGGTTCAGAGCATGATGCAGGAAACTACTGAAACATTAGGGATGCCCTGCCACCGCGCTACGATACAAATCCTTCGCTTTTAACGAGCTCCTGTACAGCCATGGTTTCATGTTGGCTTTATTGCTTTTTCTGGATCAGGAGACAGTGAAAAGCATGATAAATGACTGGGACTTCGAACAAAACTTTTTTTGTGTGCGTCCTTTGCTGCTTATTTTTTTTTACTACACGGAATTTATATTTCTTCCTCTCTCTCTCTCCGTTTTGACGCAATTTTGCTAAGCTTCCGTTGTTAGAGCTCAAGGCGCAGAGTTCCTGAACTTCCCTTGTTATGTGTGCGCTTAGCAGCGTTTACTCTTGATTGCCACCTTAATACCGTGCAGCGGGCTGCAAAGGAGAGAGGCCCGAAACTAATTAAACGTTGTACTCGCTGGGATATTGGCTTGCGTAGATGTTGGTTGATTAGACAGCGCTTGTACTGTACTTGATAAAGCTACTTAACTACGAGCAGCACGCGTAAGTGCCGCAGAAAAAACGATGAATGAAAACACTCGAGGACGCTCGAGAAGCTATTTCGCAAACTAGTCATTACTATAGAAGAAAAGGGTGGGTCAAATTGAGGAAGCTTTCCCATCGTATACGCACCACTTTCGACTGACAGGCTGCATTCACCATTTGCGTGCCGAACATCACAATTGAACACAGCTTGTCCTTGAAGCAGTCATATAATGTAGCACACGTATTTTGGGAAAATATGGGTGGTGCGCTTAAGTAGCACAGGTACACGCACGGGTAGTTAGCCATTAGTTGTGCCAATGTGTCAACGGTCAACATTCAAAAAAGTGACCAAGTAGTCCTTGCTGGGTGATGTAAATCCACGAGTTTTTCATAACTAGTTTCGTGGAAATGATAATGAATACAAATCTACCTGCGTATAAATAGTGCAGAAGTTATGAGTGGGTGGAACGGATGTTGGTAGTTCAGATTCAGCAGCAATTTTTCCCTGCCCCTTTAAGTTCACGCAAGTCCAGGACTGTTGCGATGCGTGCCACCTACATAACTTTCTATTACGACGAAGGCTTTTAGAGAGAGAAAGTTCTGTATGCTCGCCACGTAATGAAGGGAAGAAAGAAAGCATTCAAATATCTTGAGAGTTTCATTTAGTGACTCGTATATGGATGAGGCTGTTTAACACGTGAATGTTTCCTGCAGCCATGAGGTTTCAAGAAGAACCGAGCTAAAGCATAGCTTGCAATTTCTTCGCCCCTAAGAGCAGCCTGTGGCGAAATGTTGAAAAAAAAAAAAGAACACATTGCCGTTAGCGCTATGCACTGTATGCGAGTCTCACTTCGTTGCTGTTCGTTTCTATCTTTCCTTTCTTTTTTAGCACCCGGTGAGAGAACAATTTCGTGTTGGCGGCGCTTTCGTAAGAGATGTGAAACTTCAGCGGCGTTTCCTCGCCCGGTGGAAGTTTCACCAGCCGACACTCGATACTTAAACATTTGTGCAGAAATTTGTGTGTCCGTTAGTGCGCACCTTAGCAGTAAGCCCACTTTATCTCCCCCCGATACGAGCTTCATTCTCACTTTATTTTTGCTTTCTCGCAAATGCAGGCGCTGGCATGAACTTATATATGCCATAAATCACAGGGGTGCAGGTTATTGCTTCACATCGGTGTGTCAAAGCATTGGTCTTTGCGAGGCTTCGCAGGATAAGTTTTGCCGCGCACCACAGTGTTATATTGGCGAAAAACAAATATTAAAAAAAAATCTGGCCGTTACGAAACATGCGTTTCCTTTTCACGACAGGTATTACTCCATCCGTGCAGGCGCGCACAGGCTGTATCGCCGTTAAGCACAGTTGGTAATTGCACCGGCGTTTCCGCGAAAGCATTTGCGATCAGATCCTAATTTTTCCACAGCTGGAGCGAAAGCTGAACAATTAAGTACAAGTTGTGGTCGTTGAGAAGGTGGCCTAGAGAAGAGGGAGATGGTTGCAGCCAACATTGATTGCAACAACCGCTGAAAAATACAATGAACAGGCCTGAACCGAGCGCGAAATTGGTGACATTCCATGGACCGTAGCCGATCGCTTATTGCGATAGCGAGGCATGCGCGCGTTGGCTCGGCGCATCAACGAAAGCTGCAAAGCGCTCATTTTGTCGCGGTTTGATAGGTTTCAATTTGTGAAAGGCGCGCGGCGAAGCTCGTTTCACTGACAATATCCTGTCTTGCTCCCTGGTTTTTTTTTTTTTTTAATGTCTTTTTTTTTATTTCTATCGATGAGCTGAACAAAAGGAAGCTGCATGCCGGGTGTTTTGCCGCCGTCAAAAAGGTCCTTTCTGTCACTGTAATGTTAACACTTGATAACTAAGTGATTCATGTCGCTCGCCTTGAGTCAAGTGACTGCGTGTCTGGATCGCTGCGCGTTATACTTGATGAGCAAGTTTCCTCATGGGCATAGACAGAGTGCTTGCGGAAGAACGTTCCGTCTTCATCCTACTCTCAACTTCTTTATTTGTGTTGTCCAGTGGACTCTTAATCAAGTATTATTCCACAAGATTCATGCTAAGCGACTACTGTTAGAGGTGGCCCTTACATATTAAGGGTTAGAGGAAAAATTGAACTGCCCCCCTGGTACAGCTTTTCCTGCGTGTGACATAGCAAACTTTCTTTCGCTAAAATGTGTGTGAGAGAGAAAGAAAAAGAGGGAGAGGAGGAACGAAAAGGCAGGGAGGTCAAAATGCAATTGACGATAATTATATAAAGTTTGAGTAGAAGATTACGTTGAGCGAGTTGGTGCATAATTTAAAGAAAGATTTCTGGTGCAAACTGAAAATGAAGGAGAAAACAAGAAGTCTTCTTGTTTTCTTCTTCTTGTTGTTTTTTTCTTCTTGATTGTCAGCTTGTGCCAGAAATCTTTCGTTAGGGATATTTGTGAATTCAATCATTACATCTTTATATGATTTCTTCATTCTCCGAACCTGACATTTTGTTGCAGCTGTAGCGATTGCTTGGATGACTGCCACCGCGAATAAAATTTCAAGCTAGCAATGACACTTTTAAGCCCGTTTTTTTCTTTGTTTCTTGGTCCATGGCTAGGCAGATGTTTCTTTTTTTTTTTGGGGGGGGGGGGGGGGAAGGGGGGGGGCAGTCCTTTAACTTCAATGTGGTATTCGCTTTTGTTAACAGCCAATTTTGCGCTGCGCCGGACAAATGCTGAGGCAACGACGCACGCTGGAAATCATTACGCGCAGAGGAACGTCCAATTATTCCGTCCTTTCTTGAATGTTTGAGCGGGGATACGTCGTACGGATATGTCGGTTTCCACACAAAATGTAACCCGACTAATGAAGGTCCGTGCTGTGGTTATAATGGGACATAGTGACTAAAAGCGACAGATGAAGTGTGTAGCGGGGCAACGTGAACGAAAGACATCGCCGTATTGAGCTGCCATTCAATTCCTTGCTCACTCACTGTTACTTTTGTCTATTTGGTGTAGTTATTGCTCTACTGAGGTTGGCTGGTAAATGGTAGCTGCAATGTCATCGTCCCCAATTAAGGTTTAGAGAATGCGCGGGTGTTCTTTGCATTTGGCGTCGTTTTCGTGCTAATGACAAGCCATCGTAGCTCGGAAGCATTGCACTTTTGTACAAAATTTACAATGCTCCCTGAAACAGGGTTGCCTGGTCGAAGATACAAAAACCAGCCAAATAATTGGGAAAACTAGCCAAAATGTAGCCAACCTGAGCCAAGCTCAATAAATCTAGCCAAAATCAGCCACGCGCGTGTGAAAACAACGTGAGTTTTTTATTCGTATGACCTAATGCAAGAACTTTCTGGCGAAAATGTAAATAAGTGCAGCGTGACAACTTCAGAATGAGAATGACGGAGGTTGAAGCATAAACTGTTGACCTTAGTGATGATTCCGTGCAGGATGACGAAGTTTCTCTCGATGTTGCAAAAGTGAACTCTCTTAATGTTTCTCGCATGAATTTTCTTAGAATGACTAGAAGTAACAGCATAACCGAATAAGTGATCTCGAAATCACAGTATCTGGGATTAAGGCTTAAATTCTAGTCACTTCAGCGCTCATTTCTTGCGTGATGACGAAGCCCGAGAAATTATTGTTCCTTAGTCGAAGTTCGTTCTTTATAATGTCAGTGCTAATTGTCAATGAGTGCAGAGCGCCGTGGATGTGGACCGCTCTCGATTGTCCTCTTCAAGACCAATTACTGTTTAAAGTCGCGTTCAGCAATAGATGGTCTTCAAAATGAAGTGTCATGCAACAGTTTTCCCTCAGGCCCAGCCACACACCCGAAAGCTTTTTTTTGTGTGTGTGTGTAATACGTATACAAGCGCGAAATCCAATTTTTGTGTAATACACAACTGCCAAATGTAATTTTGGGAGCTCTAAACACGCCCTGGTCGCTATGTTTTGAGATCGCATGCGCGAACACCAGGGTCTGCCCCGTAACCAGATATTGATAATTTGGTTTTAAAAGAGAGAACCAAAAAGTACCACAAGATACCAAAGTTGTCAAGCCACCTTTTCTACCGCCACCAGCCTAAAAAAGTGGCCAAATTGGCGCAAGGTAGCCAAACCTGGCGACCCTGCTTTGAAATTGGCAGATCTTAACCGAAATGTACATATGTCGAAAAACTAAAAAAACCAAAATAAAACATTTAAACATAATTTAAAACTAATTTCAAGCTCCAATCCAACGTGGGTCTATCTTCGAAATTCCTTGCAAATATTATAGCCGTAGCTTTTATTGCCACTGCTGTACAGCCAAATTTTGAAACTCACTTCAAAAGTCTCACGCCACTTTATTAACGTACTCCGCTATACGTCAACCTCTGCTTATACATCGCCGAAACAATCGCGCCATCAAAACAATTTATAACCCACGACAATCTTGTGCAAAGAGCTTGCGAAACGCAAGACTAAGTGCACTTTTTCACAGTGAAGGATTGATAATGTTGTTTTTAGTAGAATCTAAAAAAAAAGCGTTTAATAAAAATACTGTGACAGCTTACTATTATGATGGTAAAGACTGATGTACTCTGTTCCTTCTTTTGTTGATGTCTGCTTGCAAATATAAAACTGTTAATCGACGTTTCTGAATTCCGTTGGGAGAAGAACTCGTGTCTAGGAGTCCTCGTACCTTCACAGGATCGGGCAAGCGCATATCATAACGGCACTTAGGTTCGAGAGTGCTCCGAAAAACTGTGTAATGCCGCGCACCTCCACTCCTTTTGGAAGCCCACGAAACACCAGTTATATCCCTTCTCATCGAATTCTCTGGCTGCTCGTGCTTCGCGAGAAGATATGCCTCCTTTGGCTTCATTACCAAAACTCACCCGCTCGAAGTAGCATTACCCCTGCCACGCCGACCTTAGCACTCTTGGATGCATGCAATCACCAGAGAGCTCAGAGCGCACGCAGTGTTAAGGTCATTTCGCTATATCTGGCGTGACAAAGGCTGAAAGCCTCGTGAATCAAAACAAGTATACAATGTGGATTGACCACTGCACCGAGTATTCTGAGAGGGAAGGAATTAAAGAAGAAAGCAAAAGGCAGAAGGCAGGGATGTTGACCAGATACGTGTCTGGTTGGCTACCCTACACTGGAGGAATAAGAAAGGTGAACAGAAAGATGAGAGAGAAAGGAGAAAAGAAATGAAGGGAATGGGCGATGAATGCGCTGACGCGTATGTGTCGGTTGCAGTACACAGTCTTCAAAGGCGTTCACACATGCTCGTAGTGTTCAAGAAGCACGAAAAATGCATAAACTGCCTCGCGGGCCCATGAGGGACAAGCAATAGTTCCCTAAAAGTAATCGTAAAAAATGCACCATCGTTCGTAGCCGAAGACTAAGCAGCAGGTGCAGCTCCTGCTCATTGCGTTCGGAATGTGCCTGCGTGCATTCCTGCACTTTGTCAAGTATGCCGGGATGTCTCTCCTTTCTCCCGAGCTGGAAACCCTAGTTTCCTATGCCCGCTGTTGCAAGCAACATCTATTCGTTGGCTTTCATTTGTTTTCAAAGAGAAACGTCCTGCCTTAAAATCTCTGTGGCGGAGCTCAGTTTCAGTGCACATCCCCTATTTTTACTGTCTGCTCTATCACTTCCCCCCCCCCCCCCCCACCTCCAACTCACGGCGCAGTGCTTCCGTTCCTTGAAAGACGTGGCGCAGGGTTAGAACCGAGAAGAAACAAGAAGAGACAAAAAGAACACCTTCCGTTCCGAGTGCAGTGTTTCTGGGATGTGGCGAGATAGCCACTTCAGAAATTTGTTTCGGAAGAACCAAGGCCCTCTCCATTTCCATTTTGGTGCCTCCAGAATTTCATGGCGTAGCTGCAAAATAATCGCCCAGAGTGCCAGCTCAAACTGCGCGCTGCCTGGCTGCTCGCCTTGCCTCCCCATGTTTGCTTCTTTCGAGACTGTATTCTTGTTTAAATGTTTCATAATCGTCATCATGGTGCAAATATGTACGCGAAATGTTTGCAGTTTTCTAACGAAAAACGGTTAATTATCTGTTTCAAAGAAATCTTTGAAGCGATAGTGTTGCTTACTTCATGGCGTAACACTGCTCCAGAAATTGCGTCATGTCAACTACCAACTAATTCGCGCAGTGCCACAGATATAAGGGACTATGGTAGACAAATCTGGTGTCCCGATGTTTCATCTCCTTCTTACGTTCGGTGATGAGCTTACACTGCTCCACTGGAAGCAGCAGCGGTGAATGCTCTAAGCACCGTAAACATTTTTTTTTCAATACAACGCGAAAGAGTGGCATGAATCAGTTACGGTGGTGCAACGTACACGGCTGGTTAGAAGTTCCCAGGCCACTATCCCATTTAATCCTATGGCAGCGTAGCCTGAGAACTTTTGACCACCCTTGTACCTGACACTACCTTTGTATTCCTCTCAGTTGTTGTAGCTAGTGCTGGTTAAACTTTCCAGTCTGACGTAATTGCGCAGTCAGTTGTCGGTACGGGATTATTAGTTCACCATATGATTGAAGGGACGGGTGAGGCGATGCAACAGCTGGACGTTTTTCTTTCTTTTTTTTTTTTTTTGTATATGAATGGCGCGACATTCTGTCACTAGTCCCTGCACTGAAATTAAAGGGAATAAGATTCAGTTTTTAACATCGAAGATGTTCTTAGTCGAGCCTTTCGGGATTCATGGTAACGCTTGTGGATTCGTGGTAGCGCATATCAGAGCATCTTAAGCGAAGGCTTCGTTGTAAACCTGTTTGTAAGAGTGGTATGGTCAAGATGCAACAAAACTATACTACCACCTCAAAGCTTAACAAACAGTGATACAACATATATGAAAGACTTCCAAAACGCAGAAATGTGTTAGCCTGACGAAGGGAACGCTACCAGCTTCGCTGTTTCATCGGTGCCTGCGAAGCGGAGCTGATTGATTTTTTCTACTTTGATCAGGAGGTAGTATCGTAAAGAGACATCTCTATATATAGGATATGTCGTAGCATCAACAGGACAGGTAAATTAGCTTTAACTACCATATACATAGGAAGCGCGCAGCATCGAAGCAAATGTGAACTGGCTGCTAGTGCCTGCGTCCTAGTTCCACCCTAATGGACCCCTAATTGGTTTATCGACAGCGCACGCCAAACGAGCCAGCAGATGCCTTCCGAAGTGGAGCCATATGAAGGGCGAGCCTGTGCATTTACAAGCGCCTACTCGGAAAGTAGAGGTCGTTTTTCCGGACTTCTAAGCCTGCAGCGCCTAAACATCGAATCTATAAAGCAGTGTGTGTGCGTTGGGATGTCAATAATGGGCTACGCTTAACTTTGTTCAGTGTTTGTTTCTGTGTGCGTCCATTTGTTATGAGTTTCAGTTTCACCGAAAGGTTAGCCGGTGCCTGGAAAACGGAATGTGCGCGGCACTGGCTCAGGAACTCTTGTATGTTGGAGGGATGATTGAAAAATCAGCCCTGCAACACCGTTTAGTTAAGTGGATCCAGACGCAAATGGTCTCACCATGCGTGCCAGAGATCAACGAGGACCGGTCATTAAGGGGCGCAGGTAATGTGCTGCGGCTCATAGTCGGTTGGAGCGTAGGTTAAGTACGGCGTTCGTGCCATAGGGGCGCCCTGTACGGTGTGTTCGTCCGCTCATCCAAATAAAGAAATGGAGGAAAAGACTAAGATGATATCTGTGAGCGTGAAATGGGCTTCTCGAACTAGCTGCCTCCTCATTACTCCCGATCTAGATACGAGGTAAAGCCCACACTGCAGTTCTATTGACGACGTAAAATGAATTATAGACTTTAGGACGCCATATTGGTACGAGTTCCGCCTTAAACAGATAAACACACGGCCCCCAAAGACTTACCGCTGTGCGCAGACAAGTAGTTTTCATGGAATAATGGCATATTATTTTCGGCTGTGCATTTTTTTCCCGTGTTAAATTAAGTCATTTACTTATAAGGCACAAACATTACACTGGGAAGCCTTCCCTCCACTTTTCTTTCCATATTTTTTCCTTTCCTCTTCGCTTAGTGTAGGGTAGCAAACCAGATGTTATAATTCATGCTGACCTCTCTGCCCTTCCTTTTTTTATTTCTCTTTCTGTCTCTCTTTCTCTTGGTGCATTTGTATTTTTACTGCACATATTTTCTACATTTTTGAATAATCCAGTTCGCGCAGGTACTAGAATCGTGTTATCTGCCTCAGATAACTTTAAAAATATTTGCGGTTTTCTTCACAGAAGCGCCCAGCACATCAGCCGCTGTTACTATTACAAAATTCAAGAATTTATCATTTATTGGACGCAAAGCAAGCGACACTTCCACACTGAGTTAGTGTTGTTACCATCGCACAGTTAATCTCCATTGATTTTGGGTCTTCTGCACATATTCCTTAGACTCTCGTACTCCCGAGGTGATAAATCGGAAATTAACTCGTTCGCCCCCCGTGGCTGGATGGATTTTTCCAAGGTGCCACACCTTCGACAGTTGGTGCTGCTTTAGCGGATTTGACAGAATTTCACATTTTTTAAGCAGTGTTTTCATGGAAGCATTCTAGCACCATCTTATTTTTATAGGACATGTTCCATTGGCAGCACTCGTGAAAGCGTTTTCTTTTCTTTTATAGTGCATTATTTTCATTCGACTCCTACACCCCAGCGCTTTTCGTCTCTGTGCAGTCCTCCTGCCGTTTATGTCTGCGACATTGTAAGGACGGCCCACCTTAATGTTGCACTGAAGGTGGTTGGTGCTCTTCGACCCCTGCAATAAGAGACGTATCTATCTTTCTCGCTTTTATAGACGTCTAAACATATGCCTCTTTTATAAAAGACAGATATTTGTTTTACTATGGGACTTTGTCGCTGTATCTAAGCAACCGCAATGTTTCGCGGTTGCTTCAATTCGATCGCCTTTAGTCACTGAGCTTACCGACCTTTGTGCCCAATGAATGAGTTGCAGTAGCCTTCTGTTTAACCAGAGAGAAAGAAAGCGAGCTATATGTATATAAAAAAATCAAATCTAGTATGAAAGCTTTGACCAAAGTTACGAGGAGACGCATTGTATACAGTGAACGCTCCTTCATTCGTTTGTAGCGATTATTTGTATGTGAATTATGAAGCGTGTAATATTAACCTTGAAATGGTCTCCTAGCAAGAGTTTCGTAATAATAGATATGTAATGAACTGATTTTACAAGGTCCACTAAACTGACTCGCCAGAATATCCTTCACATACTGCTGCATGTGCGCAATGCTTGCGTCTCGCGCGCCTTTCCGCCTGGCGTCCGTATTCGATTCCACGTCATCAAGCTCTCTCAATGGCGCTATGCCACTCTGATCATCCTGAGCAGTCGGCCGTGTGTTTGGAACTGAGAAGCGGAAATGATGCTTATCTTTACCTAACCTGCTTCCGTACCGAGTTACGGTACGTCAGGGTACGGGTTTAAGCTCTCCACGCTCAATGGACATCAAGGGCTCCACGTCGCTCAGTGTCACGGTCGATCAATTTGACTTTACGCGATGCACCGTTGAACAAATACTGTCCTTCCGCTTTATTGGGCTACAGCGAAACTCTCTGATGCGGAGAAACGTACTTTTTTATGCGAAATATTTGCTTGCGTTTGTATGGCCTCAATATGCTGGGACTTACGTGTGTGCGTGCGTGCGTGTGTGCGTGCGTGTGTGCGTGCGTGCGTGCGTGCGTGCGCGTGTGTGTGCGTGCGTGTGTGTGCGTGCGTGTGTGTGCGTGTGTGCGTGTGTGTGTGCGCGTGTGTGCGTGCGTGAGTGTGTGCGCGTGTGTGTGTGTGCGAGTGCGCGTGTACGTGTGTGTGTGTGTGTGTGTGTGTGCGTGCGTGTGTGTGTGTGTGCGTGTGCGTGCGTGCGTGCGTGCGTGTGTGCGTGCGTGCGTGCGTTAACGCCTAAACAGGAGCTGAAGCGCTGGGCGGCCGTTCCCTATGGCCCACGAAAACTGCGTGGCATACAGTTGCACACAGTGTGCAACACACAACGTGCAGTATTAGTGCCTGCCTAATCGCGGGATACTGCAAGGGCGCACGAAGTATGAGTGTTCATAAATGCTCCTGTGTATCGCTTACTTTGTTTCTCCAGCCAACATTAAATTTAAGGATCTTCAAACACTCTAATAGCCTTGCTTCTTCCACGCGACAACTCAGTTCATATGAGACAAAAAAGCGTGGTTCATGTGAAGATATTGAGATGTTGAGAAAAAGAACGAGGTATTTTCTAATACAATAAATTTCTTTTTATGCTACATAAAGTCCAGCTAGCGAAGGGTGTAAAAACGTAAGAAACGAGCAGCGATCCCGCAGCTGGCTTCCATGATACATCTCGCTTATTGCTCTGTTTCGCCTAAGCATCTGATCCATCAATTACTCCTACTCTAGAACCACTCGTAAGGGTACGTGCCATGGAGTATCGTTATGTTGCCGAACATTAGCGGTAACGAATGCTTAACGGGCAAACATCCCGTACGAAGGGAAACACATTTTAATTTCGCCCCTCGTTCGCTTAATATTTCCTAGGTGTACACTCGCACGACCCAGTTTGACCTGGAATGGTAATTCGGTGTAATGTTAGTAAAGAAGCATGCGGAGAAATGGCGACGCTTGAAACTAAGGGGTATATAGCCTCAAGTTACTTGCCTCTTAAAGGTCACGCCTAATTGCTTCGTGTGAAATATTCGAGATTAATTTATAGCTCTCGGTGAAGCGACGCTCACATTCCCGAACACCGTTTCCTTGCTGCTTTCGGCACCAGTTTCATTCCTTTTAGAGCTATACTAACCGCACACGCGGTGAAGGCGAACCTCACATTTAAGGGTTTTTTATGGGTAACGCATGGTGGTAACGCATTCCTTTACCTTGAGCGTAACGAGTAACGTAATTAGTTACTTTTTTTTCAGTAACGCATACAACACTGCTCCCAAGTGCCAGTGTCGGTTGCTTCTTGCCCACTTCCTTAACCACTCATTCCCTAGACTGACCATGCTATTTGAAAATAAACACACTCATGGCTGGGGTCTTACGTCCGAAAACCACGATATGATTCTTGGAGACGCCGTAGTGGACGGCTCCGGAAATATCGAGCACCTGCGGTTCTTTAACGTGCACCTAAATCTAAGCACCCGCGCCTCTAGCCTTTTTCCTCCATAGTATAATCTGGCGGCCGCGGCCGAGATTCGATCCCGCGACCTTCGGGTCAGCAGGCGACCGCCATAACCCCTAGGCAACCACTGCGGGTCATTGATTCATTCTCATCTTGCAGTATAGTATCATTTTCGCAAATGGCACCGCTGTTTGATTAGCGGCAGTAAAAAAAAAAAGTAGGGCGCGTGCGTTGTTCCATTGTCTGTCCGAGTACATACCCACATGAACACGCATTGGCAGGCTGTCGATACCACAAGCCGTGATAATGATATTTAATTCACAAGTACCTAACACAAGATCGATTTTCAGCACAATCTGACCTCAACCACTGATTGAAAACGGGCAGAATTAGCAACGTTATTCCACGCAAAAGATGTTGTCTTCTAAGACTTTGTTCATTGCTTTACTGTGGCTCGGAGCCATTGGTAATTACTATATTCTGGCTGTGCAAAACACCTACTCGTCGCTACTTCAACACTACAGACTGGAGCGACGGGTGTACCCTCCACCCCACCAAAAACTGACTAAAGAAGAAAGCGTGATCATCAGACGCTTGCAAAGCAACACGCACATACACGGCATATTAATGCACCGCCTCTACCCAACGAAGCATGGCTACATGTGTCCCCTCTGCAGCGTACCGGACACCCTAGCACGCTTGCTCCTGGAATGCCAGTGCCATGCAAACCGCAACATGCAACCGGAGACGGCCGTGAGCCAAGCACCACAAACGAACGACGACCACCTAACCGAAACGTGGGAGGCCAAACTCGTCCTCGAGGACCTTGAAGACCAGCGACAACTCGTCTCCAGGGCCAAGAGGGCAGTCGAAGCCAGAGGGTTCCTGGACTAGGGAACCCTCCCACCTTAGGGTGATACCGGGCCTCGCTCGGAACACTGTTTCCAAATAAACGTTTATTTCTCTCTCTCTCGCATCGTCGTGGTATCTTCACGTTCACTGTCACGAAAAAAAAAAAAGAAAGATTTGTTAGAAACTTTTTTCCTTTTGGTATAATATCTCGATTTCATCCCGCAAGGAAACCCATGCAGAAGCCCCAAGCCCTCGCTTCGCAACTTAATCATCAGTGTTTCATCGAGTAAATCTTACCTCGTGTATACCACGCCCAATAAGAAAACTAAGTTTTCAGCAACCTTTTTTTTTTTTATTTGCGATAGTTCTTATGCTCTATGTTTATCATTCTCGTTCGCTAGTCGGCCTTGTGGGCAGGGGCTTGGCGTTGCTGATCCTTTATTTAGACGTCTTAATTTTGTATGTCCCTCGAAACCACACTTTACGCATCCAAAACAATCTACAGTGCATGTCAAACGAGCAGTAGGGTGTCATAGTAGACAAAGAAAAGAGACAGAACATTCCATCAAGTTGCCCTGCGTGTCGACGCAGTGGAACCAGTCGGAGTAAAGGCTGCCTGCGCAGGCATGCGCAATGTTGCCGAGTGGCGGACACTGCGGTTGAAACGTCCATGTCGTTCGCCTTCTTTCAAGAAAGAGGCATCGTCCTGCTCCTTCAGTGCTTCCTGAGTGTTTTCTTTCTTATTTTTGGAATCGTTGTTCCCATGCCCATTCGAAGACAGCGAAGTTGGTGGTCTGTCTTATGTGCAACAGACCGCACGGAATGTCGACAGTCGGGCATTCGCGGTCCGTGGCAGGGGGGATAGATGGGACGGGTATTGATCGAGCTTTTTCTTTTGTCTCTTGCTTTCCGTCCTTCCGAGGAAAAGCCGTATGTAGACTGCGATGTATGTGGGCCGCGCATGTATATCAGCCATCTCTCTCTGTATGCCTTCTCTGCAATTCTGTCTACTAAGTAAGCTTCCAATCACGTTCTCGCAAAATAAAAATGTACGGTATCTTTAGGCCGTGGCAATGCCCCAACTTTTAGCAAGTTGCTACCTTCGTTCTGCGGCGTTATCTACTCCCTTCTATAAGTTCAAAGAGAAAGTGAATTAAAGAAAGCGAATGAAGCACGTATAGCGTCAAAGCTAAATTTGTTTTCAGCCTATCAGAACGAAGAAAAGAAATCGACGCTTTGCTGCTTCCCTTGCTCTCGTCTCGTCTCGCTAATGTATCTAGCCATTCAGTCCCCATTGAAAGGATTGCTTCCCTAGAGCACTCCATCTTAAAACACCGAGCCTTAGTGGTGTCATCCCTCCACCGATCTTTACCCTCTATTTCACGACACTGCGTTCGCATTGAAAATCCTTGTTGAGCTTGTCGTTTCAATTTTTCTTCTTTCGCGATATAAACAAGTGTTTTTCACTTCTTCGTGATAAATGTGCTTCGTAATTCTCCATAAACTTCTAGTTGTCGACTGTTTGTGTTTCATCTGCTACAACTTCACCTGCACAGAAGAGGGCCATTATCGCGCTCCAAAACATTGGGTTACCGCTTTGTTGGCACTTAAGAGCGATCCAGTCGTATCCCGTGAGGAGAGTAAAGAGAAGGAAGTCGAAGAAAATAGAGGGTATGGTATCGTGCACACCGTACTTTCCAATTTAGTTTGCTTCTAGCCCTTTGCTGGAAGGGTAAGCATCGTATCATTAGCGGACACTTAAATACCTATCCCATAACGCACTTTATTGTTGATCAACCTGACGATTTTTACTGCATATGACAAGCATACTTCTCTGCTATTACAGTGAGCGTAATATCTCTTCTCTCTTTGTTCTGTCCGATGTTGTCATTTTTTCTCCTCTATTTAGGAAGAATTGCAGTTTTCGTCAATTAAGAAAATAATCCTTCCAGATTTATGAAAGTTTTGTCGGAAAGAAAGAAAGAAAAACAAACAGAACAAAAGAAAGAAAGAAAGAAAGAAAGAAAGAAAGAAAGAAAGAAAGAAAGAAAGAAAGAAAGAAAGAAAGAAAGAAAGAAAGAAAGAAAGAAAGAAAGAAAGAAAGAAAGAAAGAAAGAAAGAAAGAAAGAAAGAAAGAAAGAAAAAGAAAGAAAGAAGCGTTGAAATTTGCACTTTAGGGGGGTGCATAAATAATGTATCAGAGCGCTTAGGAAAACGCTACATTCAAATGCAGAAAATATTCGAACGCCTTTTACGACGCACCACGCAACAGGAACACTTCTCTTAATATGGCCAGGGCGTTCAAGACCCGGCCGGCGCCGATCTGCCTTTTCCATCAAATTTCTTCCTTTTTTGTTGAAAGCTCTTCCTCTCGGATTCAATTTTCTCAGCCAAGAGTGAGGCCAGAGACCACGCGCAATAGAATCAAAATAAAGTACAAAATACCTAGACGCGACCTAAGCCGAGAAGCTCGTCTCTTTTCCTGCTCTATTGGAAGACGGTGCTTCATGGCTCGAGAACCACAGCAACAAAACTATCCGAAGAATTCCAGAAAGCTGCCGCCAGAGATGAGTGTTGAACTTGTGGTTCCTCAAAATACCGACAATTTCCACGTATTAGCATCGCCATCGATCGTTGGCCTCCGGCTGAAGTCTCGAGCACCTGTCGGCGTCTTTTCCAATCTCGGGTATTTGCGAAGATGGATGGCGCCAATATGAACGCGAATTTTTCAAAAAGTGCGCACACGCAAGAGTCTAGGTATTTTGTTCCTATACGAGCTGTTGAAGGAAGACACTTTCTTCAAGGCGATGAAGGTTGCTATAACGATATCGATGGGCAGAGGAATGCAGATGGGGTCTCAGTCAGCAAACTCGAACGGCTGGCTGTCCTTTAAAGGCTATTGTCACCTGCTAGTGAAAAAAACTTCCCCATCTCCCGCTAAAGGGAACCATGTGTGGATGCGAAGCAGCAGGGAGATAATTAGCTTGAGCGGGAGGAACGTCGCCGCTCTCGTTTCACGGCAGCCGTCCGGGCGCTCATCGCAGCGCTGCTAGGAGAGAGAATGAGGCGCGCGCGCTCCGTCATTTTTATACCGACGTATACCGTGGCACTCCCAGCGGAGTATGCAGCTGTTACACCACCTGTCGTGCGCGCCGCTCCGTAGAGGATTCCTAGAGGAGAGAACGGGGGGGGACCGTAGGAGAGGAGAGGGGACGTGCATGCACTGTGGGAGTATGGGACGCGGGAGCCGCTCCGTAGAGTAGAGGATGCCTAGAGGAGAGAGGGGGGAGAGGACGCGCATGCGCTGTGGGGCGCCGGAGCCGCTCCGTCGAGTGGATGATTCCTAGAGTAGAGAAAGGGGGGTCAGCGTAGCAGAGGATAGGGGACGCTCCGTAGAGCAGAAGATTCCTAGAGGAGAGAAAGGGGGGTGAGCGTAGGAGAGAGAGGGGGGAGGGGACATGCATGCGCTGTGGTGTTGTGGGACGGACTAAGCCCCCCTCCAAACACATGCAAGCAAGATCAAGGAATGGGGTCAACCTGGGCGACAGACACCACCTGCCTAGCCATTGCTAAGCAGCCTCTCTGTGCTCTCGGCCATGACTCAAGGAATGGGGTCAACCTGGACGACAGACACCACCTGCCTAGCTATTGCTAAGCAGCCTCTCTGTGCTCTCGGCCATGACTCTCATGACTGTGATAGGGTTGACGGCCTTCATATTACTACAGTGTTCTGGTTCACTAAATGGGTGCTTCTCTACTTCATGAAAGTGGCGGGACGCGGGACGGGGGGACGCGGGACGGGGGGACGGGGGAGGGACGGACAGAGCCCCGAGCATAAGATGCTTCGCATCTAAAAGATTAGAGGCGACCTTAACCCGTGACCTAGGTGTCTGGTGGCGGCACATTCACCTCAGCGCTCATGTGCTGTGGTGTACTTCTTGGGTTATATCTGTGTTTCGTCGCTCTGCCGAAGCGAATCTCAGAGTCAAGGAGCGCATAGTCGACATTTGCTCCCCCCATACACCACTACGAGACCAGCTGCTCTAAAGCCGTCGAATTCAGGAGCTTTAAGCTGCTAACATAAGAAACCATATGCTCTTTCAATGAACTCATTCAATTAATATTAATTACCGTGGCAGTTAACTGACCCTTACCTCAAGCAACCTTATGCTCCGATATGATATTGTCACGTTACCGGTTATCTAGTGTGGATGTGTATTCCCAATTTCCAAAGGGGTCGCTCGGAAAACTTACTTTACCGCTACTTCGGTCCATATAGAGTGCTACGTCGCCTCGATGAGGTCAACTACGAACTCCTGCGTGAAGGCACATCTCGGTGATCCCGTTGTTTACAGCAAGCAGACATTGTTCATGTATCGAGGATGAAGCCGCACTACCACCGTTGACAATTCGTCCAGTCTACTTGGATAACCTTTCAAACACCTCGACACGGCTGCATTAAGTGTATGTGCGCGTGTGCGATTATTTACGGAGATTCGTTAATTTTGGAACTGTAACGTCGCTGTGAATGTGCTCTTGGAGGTTTATGGGATTTTGCTTTAATAGGCATTATTTATCCCCTTCGTACTTTTCACAAAGGCCCACACGCTTTGCTGACGGCATGCTGTGGCATCTTTTCTTTTTTCCTTTCAAACTAATGCAGTCACTGTTCACCGCGTTGAACATGCGGCCTCTGAGAAAGAACATGACCTCGTTTTACAGAATGGTGCATAATAAAGGCAACATTTTACCACGTCGTACATTGTACTATTTTTTTGTGTACATCTGTGACTTTCTGGTGTCGTTTCTTATGTTCAGCATTTAGTATCAAAACGTGTTGTTCAAAAGAAAAGATGCCGGAACTTCTTGTGTCATGACGAACGAGGGAGAGATAGGGAAACCAAATGAAGCAAACCAATTGACTGCAGTTCAGCTCATTAGTGGAAAACTTAATTCGTTTTTGCTACTCGCAGCGGATGTGACACCAATGCACGTGAACTTATGTACTTTTCCAATATGCTTATCCGCGGGCGATGGCGTTCAGTCTTTTTTGAAGCTGCCTTGCACATTGGATGTAGTTCCTTTATTGCATTCCGCGCAGCAGCCGAATTAGTTGTGCCTCGGGTAACGTTGTTTAACATCCACCGACTTCGTCAGCAGTGTATGCCCACGTCCCCTTCTTCAATTCCTCATTCGCAGAAGACACACAAAGGTGAACGCATCCAACTCTGCTTTCAGTGCCAATAAGATTCCAGATGGTGGAATCGTTCCCTAGCTTCGGCGCTTACACGACCGCTGAATCGCGTGGCTGGCGCAGATATCGGCCTCCCTCGGATTCGATCGTTTCCGCGCCCACGTATTTACTTCGTTATCTCTCGTCTCGGTGGTTCGCCTTTGTGTGTTATTGCACTGTCGTCCTCTAACAACGGTCAAACGGCGTGTTCAGCTCCACGGAATCCAGATTGGCATCTGTTCGATATATGTGCTGTCTGTGTTATTCCCTATTGCGCGCCCTTTTGAAAAAAGCATTCGCGTCTTCTCTCCTTTACGATCTATGTGCTCGCTTCTTCACTTTGGATAGATGATTACCCTGGTGCCCAGAAAGGAGGTGAGATGGCATGCAGGTTTTATGAATTTGGAGCGTTGCGCCTTGTGTTGCTACTTGTTCACACAAATCGTCGTACATGCATAGGGAGTCAAGTCACACTATCCGGTGTGTGTGTGTGTGTGTGTGTGTGTGTGTGTGTGTGTGTGTGTGTGTGTGCGTGTGCGTGTGCGTGTGTGTGTGTGTGTGCGTGTGCGTGTGTGTGTGTGTGTGTGTGTGCGTGTGCGTGTGTGTGTGTGCGTGCGTGTGTGTGTGTGTGCGTGTGTGTGTGTGTGTGCGTGTGTGTGCGTGTTTGTGTGTGTGTACATTTGTGTGTTGTGTAAAATGAAGCGAGTGAAAGTTAAGGTAGAGAGAGAAAAAAGCCCGTTATCGGAATTCTTTATTGGCAGCGCGTATAAAACACGAATAAAATGTAAGCTAGCAAGCAGGCGCGGAACTTCGGAATCCTTCGTCTTCAGTACTCGCAGCAGCTTAACGACGAGCGATTGCTACATAGATAAAGTGACTTTCACTTCTATTGCTGTTGGCTGCGGACATCTTTGCCGGCGATAACGTGTCCGCTGATAGACTGTCCTGCAAAGGAAGGAAGGAGGATGCGGAACAATACATTCCAGCAAGTAGCGATTCTATAAGTAACGACTGGTTACCACATTTATAATGCACCAAACGTGGACGCAGCGGATGAAAACTTAAGAAGCAGAGAAGATGTTGAATACAAGCATCCTTCAGTGAATTCACCTTGTCTACAACAACCGCAGTCGATTTTGGTGTTGGTCCCCCCTTTCACAAAGCAAATACCAGGTTGTTTTTATTTCATTATTTTTTCAATAATTCGCAAGTTAGCTGCACGTACATTCGATCCTCGTTAAATCGGCCCTAATTTCCCAAACTCCCTCGTCGCCTTTCACTAAATTTACGCCACCGGCTGAACCGAGAGCCGCATCGACCGATGTAACAGAGCGGCAATTAACGGAGGCGTCCTGTGTGCATGCGAGCGCCCCTAGAGTGGGTGAGAAAGAACTGGCTTTTTCGCAGTTCTAAATAATCAGTGCAGCGCTGGAGATTTCGGTGCCGGCGCTAAGCAGTTATATTATTATACTCAGGGCGATGTTAATGGGATGAAATATCGCAGAACGCTTGTGTGCTTTCGAGAAATAGCCGTCTATAACGACTCCCTATATAAGTATGCAAGAAAGGCCTCAGGCACTCTGGAAACTTTTTACTGTTCTTTATAGCAATCGTCTCTCCCTATCTCTTTCTTCACTTTCTCACTTTGCTGCTTTTTCACTCTCTACAACATGTTAAGCTGATCTTTCACTGAATTTAACCCAAACGAAGGACACTGAAACTATCAAAAAAACTCTGTGTTATCTTAACGTTTAGCTGCGTTAATCTTCTTTTCGATTTCTCCAAACTATCGTCATTTGTCGTTCAGCGCGTCGTCGATCGTGACGTGTCAGAATCGATAACGTTATTCTACTCTGCAAAAATGTTAATGTAATACTGGGGCACGATTCTCCATGGGTCCACCTAGTCGACTGTCCATTTCGGCCTCCACTGATTGGCTGGAGCTCAGCGATCAGCGTGCCCCCTGTTTCCGGTCTTTCTTCCGCAACGTCACTTTGACGTCACGAAGCTTTCGCAACTCTCGACACAAATGAGAAAGACGGAATGCGTTTCGCCGCATGGAATGCTGCCCCCCAGAGATCCGCTTTCGGACGCACATATCGGAGGCCGTGCACGAACTCTAATCACGTTAGCCCTTGAATCAGTTTTAACGCGGCCGCCCGCATGACGCACCTTGAAGGTCGCATTTCCTGCATCGTTCTGAAACATCTAAACACGTTCATACGCAAGTTTAGGCTTGTCAAGTTTGTTCAAGTGTTCTGTTACTGTACATTTCGTTCACTTTCTTTCTCTTTATGCTGGGAATGTGCTGGCGAATTCGGTGCGTCGATGTAGTCAAGTCGGCTGCTGACCCGAGAGAAGCGGGTTAGGTTCCGGCCGCGGAACTCCTATTTGGATAGAAGCGAAATGCTAAAAGCCCGTGCACTGCGCGATGTCAGTGCTCGTTAAAGAACCCCAGGTGGTCGAAATTACCTCTCTACTACAGCGTCTCTCAAAACCTGAGTTTTTTGAGGCGTTAAACCCGATCGACCGACCGACCGACCGACCGACCTAGGCAGCGGAGAACAGTACCTAAGAGTGTAGCAAAAAAGAGAGAGAGAGACAGAGAGAAAGAGGATAACGTTAAGAAAGAAATCGCAAAACACGACATCAAGAAAAAGCGAAATAAATAATTTCAACTAGCCAAAAAAAAAAAAAAAAACGGGGCACATATGACTGAAAATATTTAGAATAGCGAAGTCGGGTCGCAAAGGAACTCGAGGACTTATTTATTACAGTATCTTTTTGCAGCTTTGACAACACTGCAATGCATATGTAGACACGTCTGCACCTTCAAGCCATTGATGGATATTGTGACACAATCAATTTCCCTGTCTTTTTTTAGTTCGCTTTTATATCACATCCTCCGCCTATCGACTTTGCGTGGCAGGCCTATACAGTAGAAATTGTTTCTGGGATCGTCCAAACAGCAATGAATTCTCAGTGATAGATAACGTTACCGTCGCTGTCGTTCTTGCTGTCTCTCGCAGATGGGCGTAACATGAGCATCCCTTTGACGTATGCAGAAACGGTAAGTAGATATAGGCGACATTTTACCTTAATGATGAGGATCGTTCCGTTTCGAAGACTCCGTGCCACGAACACTACCCGTCGGCACCGGTTTCCTGCAATATCGACCGCCATGCCGTGAGCAATGTATCAGCATAATTTCACGACGGCTAATAACGGTGTCCCCTAATTTAATTATGCTTAAAGTGTACCGCTAATGAATGCCCCTAGCCGACCAGCCCAGAGTGCTGCGGTTGCCGCTTTCTTTGGCGCTTTTGGAAGGACTTGCTTTGACTCGGGTCGAGTAACTAGTGTTGGCTGCAGGGAACGTTGTTAGCGGCCTGAGACAATTGACTTCACTCAGCATTTTTGCATGGACGTGGACGCTTGACCATCACGCTAAGAGCGCTAAGGAGGCCGCGAAAGAACGGGGGTCTCAAACATGCGGCCCGTGGCGCGCACATGACTGTGTTCGACCTGTAGTTTTTTATATATTCCTAATAACTATGTTCACGTGCTACACAGACATGAATGGTCCAAAGTATTTTTGGCGTGAGGCACCCCATGCGGTCACCCTTTGTCAATACATAACCGTGAAACAAAACTCTCTATGTGACCTTGAGACCCCTGGTTTAGAAGAATGATCTCGGAGCTGCTCTCTCATACGTTGTGAAAAGACCATACGCACAAGATACTCGCACGCTAAAATTTTGTCGTAGCAGAATCTTCTAGCCAATCCTGAAACTGCATATGCTATTAGCGAAGGCCGCCTGTCAACGTCAAATCGGACTTGCAATTTATTAGCTTTGCCGATTTGGCCCCTAAATTGTCTCAACCAAGGTTGGCGAGCACCATCCAATGAGCATGACAAAGTAAGTGACATTGAGTCCGTACCGCGTAGTTGTAGTTTGTAGTAGAAGACAAGATAGGTAATACAAGCATGAGAATTACTTATGTCGTCGGGCTCCTCATCACAAAAAGACAAAAACAAACCTTTTATGCTTGGGCTGCTCGTAACGGAAATTTCCAGGCAACTAGGAGTAAAGGCGTATGAAATACCGAAGGTCAACAGCCGATGGCAGAAAAAATTTAAAAACAGGAAATTCAGTGCATTTAATTTCTCCTCGCTCCCTCCTTCTTTCCCTCTCTTTCGCGTAAACCAGTCCAGAGCACTCACGAATGTCGTTGCGAATCTACAATTATGCGTCTGATTCAACGATAGCTGGAGTAATTCGAAGAATACGGAGTAAGCTGCGAAACAATTGGCGGCCTTTCCAATGCATGGAGGCAATCTTTGTAAAGCTGGGATCTTTTTAAAGCTCTCTTTAAAGCCATTTCTTCGTTCAGTGTTCCTTGGCATGTTGTGAAGAAGCCACCACGCCTTAATAATAAGCTTCAGGCGCTACTTTATACATTACTCTGGCCAAAGCTGATGACATCAACGGGGAAGCACCGAGATGCGGTTACCTGCTTTCGTTCCTTTCACAGCGAGCGTTGCCTGGATAGCACATGAAGCGACCGCCGCGGGGCGTGTACGTTTTAAAAAATTTAACACTTTTTGTTTGGTTTATATGTGTGTTGATCGCCTGTGCGTTAGTTCTACAATGCGCTATTATTTTATCCGCCGAGAGAAATGTCTTTTAAAAGCACAGTGGATCATTACGGTAACGAAAAAAAAGAAAAACACCGAAGAAAAAAAAAAAAGGTAGAGCAGCGCGGTGTCTTCTGTTCTCGCGGTACTTTCTTTTAATTCTGCCTCACCGCTACGAATAAAATTCGAGCGTGAAAAAAAAAGGAGGAGCTTCTATGCTTCTTTTTTTTTTTTTTTGCTCAGCAGTTGTACAAATTTTCGCGAGAGTGTTAATACAGCTTTCACTGTTATAATGCATGGCGCGAAGAAAAAAAAAAGACAGCGCTGCTAGTGGTGGTGGAAAAACGGTGGGTGGGTTGCACCAGCCACTACTAAAATAGAAAACGAGAAGTCCAAAACGAAAACAAAAGCGACTAGACTACATATCGAAAAAAAAAAAAGCAGCAGCAGAAACAGGAAGAGGAAGCAGGAAACAAGGATAACAGGGGTGCGTGAAGTAGAAGGAGGGGTGTCTCTTCAATTTCAGTTTTTCATAGTGCCAGAGCTGTTCCCTAATTGCTTTCATGCTATTCTTACTCTCCCATTTCTTTGTAGAAAGCCGGTTTCTTTGTAGTATCCTGTATAGTGTGAATTCATCGCTGAATGTTCTTTGCTCAGTCAAGGGCCAATAGCACGAAGCAGAATAAGAACGGGAGCTCATTATTTCCCCTACTCCTCTGCCCTACTTTTCATCGTACATTTTTTATTGGTTTCTTTCCTCGCTTTTTTTCAATAAAGTGAGTGCAACTGTCGGGGACCTCTGAACCAAGGAAGACCGGAGCTTATTCTGCGGCATACCTTGTAGTATTCCCTGCACAGCTTGTTTCCCCATATAAACTACCGCGTGTAATACATGTGTCGTCATGTTGGTTTGTTCCCTCGTTTGTTTTTCGCCTCGCAATCGAGTCGTGGCGGGCTCCTGCAGAGGTCGCTACGGCTGCCAGATTTGATGGCATCACCCTTAGTCTGAAGGCTTTCGCATTCGATGACACGGCGCACACAAACATTTTTGCGCATCATCACCCCGTTTCTTTGCCTTGCAACGTTTTTGCTATAGCTGTCAACTGATCATAACAAATGCCTACCACACTTTATCAATTACACATCAACTTATTTTTTCTCTTTTAGCGTTTCACTAGCCTCGACCATTACATGAGAGCGTACTCATTGGAGGAACGAGGAGACAAAAGGAATAACTTGGAAAGTAATAGGACTAAGATGACAAGGATGCCGAAGCTGTACTTCACGGAAAGTAGGGCTTCTGTCTCACACTACGGATCGATCTTTTTATTTCTTCATTCATATTTATTTGATATATAACTGCTCGCGCGCGTATGTTAAACAAGCGTTCCTAACAGAAAGCTCGCCATTAGAAAAAGAGTGATTGAAAGAGGCCATTTTTTTCTCTACACCAACGATATCTCGCAACCGCCAGTAGATTTTTTATTTCTTTTCTAGTTAACCATACAGTGTACAGTTCGTATTCTGCTTCCTTCGCCACATTGTAGGAGCGGCTGGTACATGTGGAGATTACTGCGATCACAGCCTTGGTTCTTAGTGGTCTTCCTTGGCATAACTGGGCAGACCAATAAAGTGAAGAAGCTTTGAAGACCTCTTTCGAGTTTGTTTCCCTTCACCGCTCTCGGAGGGAATATTTTTGTGTTGAATCACTCGCGCAAATATTGAGCACAGGTATCTCCTGCAAATCCTACCTTTACATAAATGCTCCAGAAAAGTGCACTTCAATACTCATATTTAACGTGGAAGCCTGCACAGTTCTTGCAGCGTTATCCCCGCTTCTTCATATTACGATTATCTCGCAGGGATTGATATACGATAGATAAGATTTTTTTTTTGCACTGTTCAGCAATCATAAATTACGAAAGTGTTTTATGCCGGAGTCAACTAAGCCTTCACAGAAGTTATTTCCGTCAAGGAAGTGATGTTAGAAAAACGCACTCAAATAAATTACAAAGAAAAGCCAGAAGAACAAGTTTCGTTGATTCGGATGACCTGGGAGCCGAAGCCATGGACCCTCGATGGGCGATTACATTTATTAAAAACACTGAAAAAGCAATTTGGCTCCCATATTCTTGAGGCCTCATCTAATGCGGGCTGTGGCAGTGGTCCTGCTCTGTTTACCAGGCAATTCGTATCTACGTCAAAATGGCTGCTTCGGCGAGTTGGTGATTCATGATAACTTGATATACGCGCTTCTCCTTGTCTTTCTTAGTCCCTGTTCACGTTACGCGCTCGTATATCAAGTATCTACGCTCTTCTTTTCCATATGCGGTTACCATTTGCTTTTCATGTAGTAACCGTCGAGTACTTACGAGTCTGGACACCAAAGGCCTCAAAGGAATCCCTGTACGGCAAGTAATAGCATTCGGCACCAGAGCGTTAAGTTGTTTTCTATTGTGGTCGCCATATACAACTAGGCGGCAATATTGCGAACGACACGCTCTCAAGTAGAAGCGCCCGTTCGGAAGGGGCCTCACTCCTCCCACTCAAACGGTACGTAAAGCACTCTTAGCTAAGACGTCAAAGCAAGAAAAGATCTTGTAAACATAACAGGCCGCACCGAAACGTGCCTTATGATTGCTGGAAAACCACTTACTCGACCGCGTTCATCTTTCTGGACAGGTCACCGTGTTTATGTTATTAAAAACCCACGTAGAGGCTATCCCGATGACAGACGTGTTCCGAAACCCAATCACCCCTTGTGATTCGAACGACAAAACTACGTCGAGTTGAGGCGAACCACCGAACACGGAATTACGGTTGTAGAAGAAGTCTTCAATAACGTTCTGTAAGAGTGCCGGAAAATCGCCGGGTGACAAGAGACTTATTGGAAATCATTGGGAAACCTCAAGCGTGGACCCAGTGACAATGGACGGAGTGGGGCGGCAAGCAGCTGTAGCAGAAATATGGCGCACACATTGTACAAATATCGACATTCTACGTGAGGAAAGTAATGGTATTTCTACGTACTGCACAGTGTAAATGAAGCGAAGTTGAGAAGAGTGATGTATATGAATAAATACATAAGTCAAATAAATGAGTAAACGAAAAAGAAAATAAAAACACAAAAACGGGCGACGTGTTTACCCGCCCATTTACAGGGTAGCCAACCGGGTGCGACCTGGTTAACATCCCTGTCTTTCTAATGCTTTCTTTTATCTCTCTCTACCTCTCTCCCGATGCATGCATAGAATAAAAATAAGAGTTTGATCCGTAATCGAACCCATGTACTTTTGTGGCGATCTAGTATCCTACCACAGAGCCACGCAGTAATAGTCGCATTTGCAAAAAACTTACGCTTTCACCGCAATAGAGAAGCAATGAATGCGATAGAAACAGATTGGAATGTCACATGCAGGAAGTCTAGCAGCTTGAAACTGACAGTGCGCTACTCAAACACAAAGAAAGACGCACTAAAAGAACACGCAGGACACACGACGAGCGCGTATCGGTATGTATACACGTACCTGTACATATACAGAACAGCTCGGTGAAGCCGACGGAAAAAAAACCCACCGAGAGTGTCAATATAATTGCTATCGCAATCAGGAATGACGTCCAATCGGAATACCTAATTTAATGAAACCACATTTGATTTCCTATTTGAAAGTTTTGGAAACTTGCGCGCCTCCACCGTTATCAAAAATATCTGCAATTCTGATTAAGTCAATCGACCTTATAGCATTAAACACTATTTAAGAAGAAAATTAAGCTATTGCAGAATCATGCGTATCAAATATTATGTGCGAAAATTTTACCGAAGAACTTTCATTGTTCCCTAACAGCGAAACAATGACCACAGAACAAGGCTTGGTATTACATATCTGCCACGGAACCCGAATGATGAATTTCTCATGGTGCCACATGGGTACATTATTGGACCATCTTGAGAATTTGTGCTGTAGGGCCCACTTTTTTGACGATGAAAGAATGCTGCCGCACAGCGTTTGGTTGCTCACTTATTTTCGCCAAAAAAGAAAGCAATGATGATGCAATAGCAGATCGTGTGAAAGAACCACGTTAGAGAACATTTAAAAAAGAAAGCTTGTCATCGCCACACCTATTTGTGAGTTTTGTAGGGATGGGGCCCACCACATTCACACACACCACCGCCTGCAGGTTGTTGTTCTATTTTTATGCAAGCTGTTACCCTCCGACGAGGTTAGGTTGAGTGCACCATATTTCTATTCTGGTTTTATTTGACCCAGAATAGGGAAGCCCGTCGAACACTTTTGTCATTGACACCGTTGCGTGCCTTCTCTCTCTTCTTTTATTTCTCTCTCTCTCTCTCTGTCGTTCTCCAATTGGGGCTTATTGTTCGGGCTATCTCACAACTGAATACTCCAGCTGTAGACGAACCAGAATTCTATATAAATATTTTTAAAGGGTAAAGTCAAAAGAAAGATTCCCGCCTGCACTTAAAGGATTTTCCTCTTAAGCTACCTCACGCCGCCTGCAGGAGATCTACCACTGTTTCCAAAGTAAACAAAGTGCGACTGAACGAACTGAGGGAACATCCTTATCACCATCGAATCACTCTGTAAAGTTGTCCGTTTATTTATCTCAGCTCAGCTATTTTCAGACTGGGACTAAGCTGCATCGGCTTGTTCTAGAAGTGTGCCGCCACTTCACTTGTTTTTCTATGGCAGCGGGCAGAAGGAAGGAAGGAAGGAAACTGAAAGGGAGACTGAAGGGAGGTTAACCAGAAAGACTTCCGACTGGCTACCCTACACTGGGGGGATTAGTGAAGGGGAAAAGAAAGATGAAAAAGAGAGGAGGGAAGAGAAGCCAAAAAAAAAAAAAAAAAAAAAAACAGGAGAAGGGCAGTGAGTTCGCTGCAGCGTGCGGAACTGCTCCGCAAGTCACAGGCGTTCGCACAAGCCCGTCGTCCTCAAAAAGCACATGACTGCTTTCACTATCTTGTGGGCCGTCGGGATATGTGGACGGTGCTGTAGTAGCACCTATATGGAAAGTGGTCGACCATCCAGTCACCGCAGTGCGTTGGAAGTACTTGTCTCTCCGATGCAAAACGAGGACAGCGATACAGCAAGGGTTCGATGCGTTCTTTGGTGTTGCAAAAGTTCTAAGCAAAACAGGTGCCGAGAAGACATTACGCAAGACTCGCTTGAAGGCCTTCTGAGGAGCGTAGGTGTCATTCGAAATGACAATGTTTAATACATAAGAGCGATGGTGCGACATAAAGGGTGAGATGAGATTGGCTTCAAAGTCAGTGCGCTCCATTCGTTTAGAGACACACTACATAAAGCAGCGTTGCCTTCACCTTAGCGCCCTTTATGCAGGGAAGACAAGACAAATATGAAAGGGGCCTGTCCGCGTGCGTATTAAACTAGACATTTTGAAGATTCGTCAATGAAGGCGAATTATATAAGAAAAAAAGAGAAAAAAAGAAAGGAAGAAAATAACTAAAGACAACAAGAAAAGGAAGGAAGGAAGAAAGAAAGAAAAAAAAAGCCGGTACTGTTCTTCAGTGTCCCTACGAGGATACATATACAGACGGAAATGAAGCAACATTAGACGTTCGAACAGGACTGGTGACGTGGGCAGCCGACTTTGTAAGTTGAGACTCGTAGATAATGGGAAGTGCGGCATTTCGTGCCACAATGCATAGAACGATGTAAACCAAAGAGGAGAACTCCTGATTCAGAGAGGTGTAAAGAAAGAAACAAGAGAAGGATGTCGTTAACTTCCATAGCTCCTGCCACAAATTGCTCTAAGCACTCGCTCACGCCTCAGCACAGGCGGTCCGGCCGCCTCGGCCCGCTACAGGCATCGGCTCTCCTGTTACACGGCAACGGCCGATGGCCGAAGTCACCTCTTTGATCGTTCATTTTCTTTTTTCTCCCCTTTTCTCGACTGGTTAAGGAAGAGTACACCCCGTCAGCCTCAGGGTATCCTGTCTTGCTCCCTGCCTGTAACGCACTGGTATGGGCTTTTAGACTAGTGCGTTTTATGCCTTGACAAGCATACAGTGTGAAGAACATAAAGAAACGTTGGTAATAGTAGTGATGCCGTTAGGCTTCAGGGGGGGAAAACGCGATAAGACGAGCGGCTTTTGGTTACCGCTGCGGAAACGTCGTCAGGGGACGTCATTTGCGGTGTTTTAGCCTGAGGCTAAAGCACCGCCCTTTCGACTTAAGAGTTATTGTGTGTGCATAGCTCCCAATATAATGTACTGCAAAATGAACGCATGCGTGGTACGGTACTAAGAAATTTATTTAAGGATCCTGAGAAGTGCCTCTCCTTAGGGCGACACCGCGGGGCGCTCCCACGGGGGGGGGATAGTCAGACCTAGCCTGACCACCGCATCGCAGGCTCTCTGGATAGCCCAAAGTTGAGTTTGATATTCCGAGCTCTTGAGGGCGCAGCTCCCTCTGCAGTATAAATTCTTAGGTCGTTCACATCGTCGTTTCTGTGGCGCAAACAAGCAAAAAATGTCACAGCTTAAGGAGGGAACAGGAGAGAGAGGAAGAGAAAAGGCAGGGATGTTAACCAGTCTAGAAGAACCGCTGTACTGTAACTACAATCATACTGTCAGTTAGCCTGCAGGAATGAATATGAAGAAACGCAAGACTTCCCAGAAAGAGAGAGAAGAAACGTTTATTCATATTTTGATTGTGTATGGTTATGGTGGGTGGTGCACCTCTTCCAGAGCCTCACTGTATACAGCGGCTCGCCGGGCCTGGTCAAGGGTCGCCAGTCGGCTTCCAATTTCCAGTTCTGCGAGCCTTGAATTGGTCGTGGGAGCCACGCCTCCCACGACCAACTCAGGGGAGTGTTGATCAACAGAGGCGAGATGGTAGCTTCCGGGCGTAGTGTGCACTGCTATGTGATGTGCTCCAATGTAGGTGTTGCCTTGCAACACGGACATTTGTTGCTGTATGTGCGAGGATAGATTCTGTGTTGCCTGTGTAAATGTGAGAACATACTCGTTTGCAGGCGACGCCAGTGCCGTGCTTGTATCTAGTTTATGTGAGCGTGAGTGGGGGGCCTTGGTTCCCCTACCTTGTCTTTGACATTCGAGGATTTCTCTTGGCGTGCCAGGTGTCGAAGTGCGCTCCCGGGCGATAAGGTCCGCGGCCCGGCTTGTCATGCATAGAGCCAGACGGTCCGCACGTTCGTTCCCCTCTAATCCTAAGTGCGCCGGGCACCAATTAAGACTTCCAAGTATCCGTATTAGTGCACATATTTCGACTTGGCCGAAACCTTTTGCTTTCTGCTCCTTCCTTCAAGCAGAAATCGTCGGCTCAGCTTTTAACGAGCCAACGTAAGAGACACCCTTACCTACACTCCCTTTATCGCAAGAGCTCGCTACTCAGCTTTCGTTAGGCGTTCCTGCCAAAGATATAATTGCTCTTTCATGTATCTAATAGGCATGTCCACAGCGACAAAACAAGAACAAGAAAAGAGATGAAGTCTGTGCTAGAGAAGGGGCCAAGATAATGCGGGGAATATCTCCGGCATTCACTGATCGCGCTATGCTACGCCCTCCTTCACGTGTTATAGGACAGGTCAAAATGAGGCCAGTCATAATAGGGCCGGCAGCTGTCGCTAATGTACCTCATCGGGACTGGCATTCGCTAGCTGCGGTGTTACTGCGACCGTACGACTCCCACTCCGCTCTGAAAGGGAATCACGCTTTTTATGCTCTTCATCTCGACAGTGGAACTGCCGGCACCTGCCACGGCCATTTACATTCCGTTACCTCGTTCATCACGCCTTGTGTCGCACCGTGGCCCAGGGGACCAGTAACATGAAGCACCATACCCGTCATGAAGGATTGACATGCATTGATGGTTCGGAAATTTCCAATCCGTATGGGGAAAAATTCAGATTCAAGGGCAGAGTAGAGGACTAGAAAAAGCGCGGCCTTCTCTTTATCTGCACGTCTGTCTTCGTTTTTCTTCGTAACTGCTTCTGACTTTAATAAAAGGTGATTGAATACATATATATATATATATATATATATATATATATATATATATATATATATATATATATATATATATATATATATATATATATATATATATATAGAGAGAGAGAGAGAGAGAGAGAGAGAGAGAGAGAGAGAGAGAAAGAGAGGGAGAGAGAGATCTGCAGTGAGGCCTGAGACTTCGCCTAAGCTAAATGTTGCTCTGGCCTGCTACACTACATTGGGGCTGCTTGTGCTGCTTGCGCTGTTTTTATAATGTCTACACTGCAGAACAGGAACGAGAAAGACAGAGTGATTCTATGACAAGTTAAAGAGGGGCACATAAAGTGGTGTGGAAGTCAGGGAGATGAAGCCGCCGCATTACCGGCTGGCTCTATACGCAGCCAAAAAGAATGAAGAGAAAGAAAATTTAATGATAGCCAAACCTGGCTTACCGAAGCAGCTTGTAGCATCACAGGATGCCAAGTTCCTTCTGACTGCTGTGTCCATTTCTGTGTCATTTTTGGATGGATATTCGCACTGCCAAGCATTCATACAGAGTAGACATTGACATAAACGTGCGCAGGGTCCCATTCGGGAGGGGCCGAAGATTCATCTAAGCCCCCCCCCCCACTAAGTCGAAGTACGGGGCAGACGTTATGCCCCCCCCCCCCCCCTCTCTGCTGACTACGCGAGGAGCCCCCCCCCTCCCCCCCCCCCCCCCGCCTTGCTCATGCCTATGGACATTGGCGCCAGCGCTGAATGTATCTTTTTTTGTTTTGTCGTCCTAGGTCAATCCTTGGCAGCGCGTATGGTCATAAAGCCGAACTAACCAGCCCCCCAAGTAGCCTTGCTTGCATGCATTTAGTGTGCCCTTGGCTTTCTCCAAAGGCATCGCTATGGCAAAATATATATATATATATATTTTTTTTTCTTATTAATTGTACATAAGGAGAGCTTTATGCCAATACGTGACACTAGTATACTCCTCTTCTCTTGCATAGTAGTTGTCGTCGCGAAGTAGAGAACAAACTCAAATCCATGCATAGGCACACAGTAGACCACTCACGCATTCAGTCCAACAGGAAAATTTCAAATCATTGCTACGCGTACACTAGCGCAATTTTCGGAGGAATCGAAAATATCACGAAGATATTATATCTGATAAAACTTCTGTTATCATTATTATCAACAGGCATTCTCGGTTACATGCTTCTTGCAATTTCGTGTTTGAGCATAATATAATGTGCAAAAATGATAAATAATATTAACAATAATCACATTGATGCTTTCTTGATGCGCGTAGCTAATTTTTTTCTGTTTTCTTTCCTTTTTTTTTATTGAAATAGAAAAATACATGAAGGATTTTCTTTCCTTATTGATGCGTTAATAGTTTATTGGTTTCTAGGGTTTAACGTACTGAAGAGCAACAAGGCTGTAAGAGACGCAATGCTTGAAGCATTGTCTGAATGCCATGGTGCAGAGAATGTACGTTCTGTTCTTTATGCTAGCACGCCTATTTGCACAGCGAAGCACCGCGTAATAACATACGTTCTAACGTGCGTACGGAACAGGATACAAGGCGACTATGGACGACCTCTCAAGACTGAAAGCAGCAATGTCAGTCTCAAAAAGGTTCTTCAATCTTCAAGCCTTTTTTTATTCTATGCTCTCCCCAATGTTGCTTAGGAGGAACGCCATGTACCATACCATTAATAAACAAGGAATTGGCACGTGTCTAATCCGCAGTTCCCCGCCGCTCGTAGAATGAGACGAA